>ML280963.1:750-27963 GCA_005239495.1 Nicotiana undulata
TCGAATCAACCTCCGAAGGCTCCAAATCTACCAAGTTCATATTTTTATCATCAATATGGGCTTAAGGAACAATTTCCAATAGAAAGATATCAATTTTACTCAAAAATCCGAAACCGGGCAAAACCCGACCCCCGGGCCTGCGTCCTTAAAGTCAGAAATTTTTACAAAAAGTGTTCTTCATCTTCCCACGAGTCCGTACATATAAAGAATACCAAAATCGGAGTCCGTTTGACCCCTCAAATGGACCATTGAAGGTCTCAAAATCTCAAGCCCTAAAACCCAATTTTTCTACTGATTTTCCATAAATTTACACTGGTTTTATGCTCTATAATCACCCATGATCGAGTTTTAANATTTCCACACACGCGCGCCATTTTCCCATGTGCGATCGCGCAAACACACCTGCGACCGCACTGCCCATCCCCTCTATGCTCCGCGATCGCACCTACACATCTGCGATCGCACAGAACAAACTCCGCCTGCCCCAATTTAACCCTCTGCGATCGCGCTACTTCTCTTGCGATCGCAGTGAACAAAATCACTGTGGAAAAACACCAGCGCAATTGTTCTAAGTCTAAATGAGTCCGCTAATCACCCGAAATCAATTCCGAGTCCCTCGGGATCCCAACCAAACTTACCAACATATCCCATAACATCATTCAAACTTATTTGCACTCTAAAAACATCAAAACTAACATCAAAACACCAAAATTACATCGGATTCAAGCCTAAGAACTTTGAAATTTCTAAAATTCACCAATGATGCCGAAATTATCCAAATTAACTCTGTTTGACCTGAAATTTTGCAGACAAGTCCAAAATGATATTACGAACACGTCCCAACTGTCAGAATTCTATTTCGACCTCAATAGCCTATTTTTCACTGCCGTCCGAAAATCGCCAAAAACTAACTTCCGCCAATTCAAGCCTAATTCTACACCGGACATCACAAAATTAGTCTGAACACACTCCTAAGTCCCAAATCACCTAACGAAGCTATCTGAGCCATAAAATCCGCATTCCGAGGTCGTTTACCAATAAGTCAACTCTTAGTTGACTTTTTCCCATTTTAAGGCTATTTTTAAGGACTAAGTGCCTGAGTTCTCATTTAACCATTCCGATTTCAAGCCTATCAACTCTAACACATTAATAATAGAATAACCAATCTCTAATAAGTCATTAACAACAATTAAAAATGCAGGTTTCGCGTAACGACAGACCGGGTCGTTACAAATGACTAATTATTACATTAATGAGGCGTTACAAAGGGTAACCGTAACTGTTGCATGTAGGTTACATAATGTATAGGTCATTAATTGAAGATCCTAGAATCTGCTTGTAGTTCTGTCCGGATTCACTCTGACCATGTCTCTTCCCCGTCTTAATTAAGTTGAGTTTCCCATGGATGATGAACTCAAAGGTTTATTGAAACGTGCCTCTTTGTTCCGTACCTCTTTACGGAGTCATATCCAGCTGTCATGTTTTCCTTGGTCCACGTAGATGGCTGAGTTTTCAAGAGTCATCTTACGTGTAAGACTCTTTTTTACCAATACAAGAACTTCCCCTTTGGATTTTGGTACTGTTTGATACGTGAGGTGACGAGTATGTACACGGGCTATTTTTTGTAAACTCCGTTTTTCACTAAACCATAACCTGTTTCTTTCCTTTTTTGAACTACACTAGCTTATGTAATTATCTTGTTTAGATTAGGAAAGCATGCCTACGTGTCTTGACTGTCTATTTGAACTCTGTGCAGCATGTTTTGGTAAAACTTTTATTTTTCCTTAGTTGCACTTAGCCTAAACTGTAAATTTCGATGCTATAACTATTGGCGTCATCGGTTGTACTGCATATTTACTTTGGGATTACGGACATATTCCAGGAGACCCTCTATACTGCATATTTACTTTGGGACTGCGGAAGTATTCCGGGAGATCCCCTTGTACTGAATATTTACTTTGGGACTACGAACATATTCCGGGAGATCACCCAGCACTGGATATTTACTTTGGAACTGCGAACGTATTCCGGGAGATCCTCCTGTACTGCATACTTACTTGGGAACTGCGGGACGGTATCCCGGGAGATTCCCTTGTTGTTATTCCTTTTGTTCTAAGCTGAGGCCTTTCTTTGACTTCTATTACTGTGGACTTCCTTCTTATTTTATTGTTGTATATATTAATGCAAAAACAACCAATTGGAAAGCAAGAGTCATGTTTTTAATATATATACCGGTAGGGCCCTGACCTGACCTCGTCACTACTCGACCGAGGTTAGGTTTGGCACTTACTGGATACCGTTGTGGAGTACTACGCCCTTCCTTTATATGTTTTCGTGTGCAGATGCAAGTATCTCACGTCCGCCTCAGTACTAGCCAGCAGCAACAGCCACCGGAGACTTCAAGGTATATCTGCACACGTCCGCAGATCCTCGGAGTCCCCCTCTATCTTTATCTGTTTTCCCCTCATGTACTTCTTAGACTCTTGTATAGCAGGCTGTAGATAGTTTTTTTTTTGTAGAGCTTGTGACTCATGGTTCAGGGTTTTGGGAGTGATGTGTATAAGTGGTAATTGGCTTTACTTGTATATACCGAGCGATATTTTTGCCTTTATATAGTAATTGTGAAGCTTAGTTGGTTTTTATTATTATTTATTTTTAGTTATTCCAATATTAATAGGTTTACCTAGTCGTAGCGACTAGGTGCCATCACGACGCCTTTCAGAGGGGTAAAATGGGTCGTGACACCCAACTTCGTGGCCAAAATCAAAAAATATAAATTTCTAGGTTTTCCTTCAAAATCTCAAATTTTCTACCAATTTTCATGTCCAAATCTATATATAATCCGAGTATTTAATTTGCAATACGCGGAATCATTACCTTGACATAGATGACGAAAATCCCCCTTCCAATAGCTCCAAAAATCGTCCAACCAGATGAAAAGTGGAGGAAAATGGACAAATCCCGTCTTTAAAACAATCTGCCCAGGCCAGGACCTTCTTCGCGTTCGTGAAGGCTACAGACACCAATGCTTAGCGTTCGCGACTGGAGCTCCGCGTCCGCGAAAGCCAAACTACTCCAGGTCCCCACTGTGCTTTCTCATTCGCGTTCGCGACCCCTGTGTCTCCTTCGCGTAAGCTTCGTTAGGCAACCCTCTGCGTTCGTGGCCTTTGCCTCGCGTTCGTGAAGTCCAAAATCCAACTGCCTCAAATTCCTCTTCGCGAACGCGGGACACCCTTCGCGTTCGCGATGAAGGAAACCAGATACCAGCAATAGTAGTCCAAAACAACTCGAAATGATCCGAAATCATCCCGAAACATACTCGAGGCCCTCGTGACCCCGTCCAATCACACAAACTAGTCGTATAACATAACACGGACCTGCTCGAGGCCTCAAATCACATCAAAATCATGAATCGCACCCAATTCAAGCTTAATGAACTTTAGAACTTCAAGCTTCTACGTTCGATGCCGAAACCTACCAAAACACGTCAAATTGACCTCAAGTTTCGCGCACAAGTCACATTCGATATTGCAGACCTACTCCATCTTCCGGAATGGGGATCCGACCCCGATATCAACAAGTCCACCCGGTCAAACTTCTCAAAAACCTTCAAATTTCTAAATTCTGCCAAATGACCCTGAAATGACCTACAAACCTCCAAATCCTCTTCCGGACGCTCTCCCAATACCAGAATCATCATACGGAGCTATTCCCAGACTCAGAATCCTGAACGGACATCGATAACATTGAAATACACCTCAACCCAAATTTATGAAATTCTTCCAAAATGCCAACTGCCACCATAGGCGTCGAAACGCTCCCGGGTCATCCGAAATCGATCCCGGATACACGCCTAAGTCTGAAATCATCATACGAACCTATTGAAACTTTCAGTTCCCGATTCCGAGGTCGTTTACTCAAAAACCACACTCTAGTCAATTCTTCCAACTTAAAGCCTCCGTAATGAGATTTTCTTTCCAAATAACCTCCGAACTTTCCAAAATTAAATTCCAACCATGCGTGCAAGTCATAATATCTGAAGTGAAGCTACTTAGGGCCTCACACCTCCGGATGACGCGCTAGAGCTCAAAACGACCGGTCGGGTCGTTACAGAAGATGCCAGCAACTGAAACTCAATTTCTAATGGAAAACCAAACCTAATGAGAAGTTAGAGGCAATTCAAAATCCTTTATTAAATATTAGGAATTCCTACATATTCAAATAAGAATTTTTTTTTAGTTGATTTCACAATCTAAATATTTGGAAAATAACTTAAATTATTGTTTAGTCCAATTTCTAATCTATTTTTTAGGGTAAAAATGACGAACAATATTTCACTAAAGTATATATATATATACCTTAGTAAAATGTCGTTCGTCTATGAAATGATTTGCTAACACACGTGTTCAAAACTAATTTTAGAAAGAAAAAAATCTGTGGATTTTTTGTTTTCTTTTACTTATAGAAAACCGATATTCCAGTTCATATCTACTGAGTGCAAAAGGTATCACTAGAGTAATGGACTACAATTACATTTTTCAATATTAGCACTGATGAATCTGATCTTTTTTCCTTGAAATCTTACGTTTCTTCTTCTGATCCTAACATGGAATGGTGAAAATTTCTTTAGATAACTGTGAATATCTTCAAGAAAGGCTTCCGATCTCAGCTTAAGCATTACCTAACCTAATTGGATTTTTCATGAAGGTTGTCGTTTATTTAATTTGTTATCAAAACTTAATTTTTTTTGCTTGTGCTTCCTATTTTGAAGAGAAGAGGGGAGAGAGGAGAGAAAAAAGAAAAATGGTGTAACTAAATTCCTTGAGCGAAGGCACAAATAATGAATTGGGCCTTTTAAGGTGAATTGTATATATTTTGTAAATAAAATTTATTTATACCGGATAATTAACTAAACATGGTCATTTAGGATAATAAAGTTTTCATTAGTGTATAGAATAAGAAAAATCTCTAAATTTAAACTAAGGGTGTCTAACGGGTGGGCCGGGCCGGGTAGACAATTTTTTTAACCGGACGGGTTAGGGGTACGGGCCGGTTCCGGTTAATTGTTAACGGATTCAGGTTTATCCGGGTAAAAAGTAACTCGTACGGGTAGGGATTTAAGGGGCCGGGCCGGGTTACAGTAATTTCAATTTATTTTTTAAGTTTTTGTACACGTATTGTAATTTAAATAAAATATAAAGTAAAATATATAAAGATAACAATGATTATGGAAAATATTGCACTTATAAATTGCAAGTGCAACATATATTTCAATTTTCAAATTTCAAATTTCAAAATTCAACTCTTACAACTTACAAGTTACAACCAAGTACTAAATTTGACAAGAACTAAATTCAAAGGTTTTGCATTGCCCTTATAAGTTCTTCATAATCAATATGAACTGATTGTCCTTCTTCTGGAGTGTTAAATTCAGATGGGTTACCATGTGTTAATATATCTCCAAGTTCCTCGTCTTCTGGGCTATCAACATCTTCACGTCCTTGATTTCTTCGTTCCGATCTAATCCAATCTCTGAAACATACTAAAACTTCCAAAGCATTGCTTCCCAATGAGTGACGGGTGTCTCCTAGTTGTTGTCTTGCTTGACTAAATTCACTCTCTGATGCAACAGTTGAAATTGGCACATTCAGCACGTCCCGAGCCATAACGGAAAGAATGGGAAATTGCTTTTCATTCTCATGCCACCATCCCAACGCTGAAAATTCTTTTGTCCAAATCTCCTTTTGCTTCTGCAAGTAGAAATTAAGTTCATCAATGTTCCTGCTACTGGTTTGAGTTGTAGCCAATGTAGAAAAAATATTAAAACTAGCAACTATTTCATCATCACACAAAGTAGTAGAACTTGAAGAAGTGGTACACTGCATATTGGGATTAACATTGGCTACATTAAGAGCAACATCATCAACTATATTTGCATAATAATTATATAATTTTTGTAAATTATCATTTAGATTGTTCATACAAGTAAAAATATCTGGGGTTTCAGTTGGTCCAATCTCCATGTAAGTATATAAAGCATTGATTAATTGGTGACAATCAGCCATCTTAATAGAAGGATTTAAAACAGCGCCAATTAAGTAAATCTGAGGAATTGGAAAGAAATATTTTTTGAATTTGTCTTGCATTTCTTCAACAACAACCTTATATTTTTCTTTCTTCTTAAATTCAAAGAGTAGAAAAGCAATTTAAGCTATATGTACTAAAATCATTGTAACAGTAAGGTAGTATGCTCCAAAAAACTCAACAGTAGGTATATAAAATTTATGTAAAAATTGAATAACATCATTAATGACCTCCCAGGTAGCAGGTGTTAACATACGGTTTCTATCAGTACAATGCGCATTAGCAACTTCAGTTATTGGAAATCTATATTTATAGCAACATTTTAAAATATATGTAAGTATAATTCCACCTAGTAACAATTTCGTCTGGCATGAATCTTGGTTTAAAGTTATACTCGGTACACTTATTCTTAAATTCCCTAATTCTAGATTGTCTGTTATTTCCTTGAATAACACCAACTGCTCTTCTAACATGAATAATCTCAGTTGAAAATAAATCAAGGCCACTTTTAACAATTAAATTATAAATGTGACATGCACACCTAACATGAAAAATTTCTTCAAGTGGCGGTTGCAAATGCATTTTTAATAATGAAATTGCGGCAGTATTGTTAGAAGCATTATCAAAAGACATACACAATACTTTTTGGTTAAGATTATAAAATTGAACAACTTCGCAAATAGTACTACTTATAAAAACAGCAGTATGACTCTGATCTTCATCATATTTAAAAGCGATAATACGTTTTTGCATACAAAATAAATCATCTATCCAATGACATGTAATTGTCAAATAATCATTTCCATTAACAGCATAGCCAATATCAGAAGTTAGAGAAACTCTACAGGGAAGGAGTTCAAACAAATAATGTATGTATGTTTGATATTGACCATGCAATCTAAAGATATCAGCTCTACAAGTACTTCTAGGGATACCTTTAAATAAAGGATTATAAATCCTTTGAATATACATAATAAGATATGATGAAGAAGCAAAAGAAAAAGGTAGACAACCCAAAGCAATCATTTTTGCTAACTCCTCACGATCGTTCATTTTATCATATTTTATAAGTCCTCCAGTAGTAGGGTTAAGAGTTGTTTGATTTCCATCACCATCAGAGCCCCATTCTATGGGATGATCAATTCTCAAATGTCTAGTAAGAGTCCCAGTCCCCCCTAAATTTCCTCCAGTCAGATGTTTAAAATCAAGTTTACAAAGTTTGCATCTAACTCTGTCAGTACCTTCAATTATCTCAAAAAAATTCCAAACCTTACTTATTTTTCTACGATTAGTAGTCGGATCCACAAGTGGTCTACTACTAGTGCAACGACCACCACCCCTTGTAGCAACTCCAACACTACCAGCTCCAGCACTACTAGGTGTAACTGGTATCTCATCTTCCATTTCTAATTCATTATCTTCTATTCCAAAATCTTCTTGGAATTGTTCATAATCTATATTATCATTAGGCGATGTTTCGGAAACATGTGTAAATGGGATATTACTATCACTACCAGATGTTGAAGGACTACCTTTTTTTTATTTTCCCTACTAGCAATTTTTCTACATGCTCTTTTAGCAGCATTAAACATATTGTAAAATTTAAGTATAAGCAAAAAATAAATATGCAAATAAAATAGTAAATAAGAGAAAGAGTTGGAGAGAGTGCACCGAATTCGACACTAAATCGAGCACTTGATGATTACGCAATTCCAATGTTACCATGAACAAACGTCAAGCAAGTATTTCAATTTTGAAGTTCAATTGTTCAAACTTCAAAATCCGAATGATAAAACACGATAAATTAAATTCCAAAAAAAGAGCCAAATAAAATTAGAAGATGAATTGAAGACTTGAAGTCTTGAAAATTGGAGAATGAGAGAATGAGAGAAATTGAGATTGAGAAATGATAGTTGAGTGAGAAATGAAGAAGAGAGGGGATATTTATAGTTTTAGAGAAGGTTAATTTTGTAAATTGAAAATAGGTTAATTTTTAAAGAAAAAATGGGCTATTATTGCAATTTATCCGTTGGGCAACGGATCCCTGCCAGGGGTGACCGTTGCCAACGGTTAGTGGGCTCCACAAATTTCAAAAAATTTAAAAAAATAAATAAAATTTAGCCGTTGTATCGGCCCGAGCCGGACCGGTTAAACCGGTACACGACACTGTTCACATGGACCAGATTTGAGCGGTCCGATTAACCGTTAAAAAGTAATAAACGATCCAACCCCCTCTAACCCCCTACCCAGCCCCACCCGGTCCCCTATGAACTGGGCCAGTCAAGTTCTAGTTTTAACCGGGCTGACACGGTCCGGTTACGGGTCAACCCTGCCCGTTAGCCACCTTTAATTTAAACCTTATTCCCATGAATATTTTGACTCATGAAGTTCACCCAATACCCAACCCGATAAAGGTAAGAGAAAAAAGAAAGATAATTTGATAAGGACAAAAATAGGAATAACTCTAAAACATGTTTTCTAGAAGCAAATTTACGTACTTTAATTTTGTACGTGTGGAATCCAATGCACACTCCGTATGTGTGTCCCCGTGAATTATGATCTCTTTTTCTTTAAATTTTTCATATTTGGACGAGCTATACAGCAGCCACTCGTAAAGTGCAGCACGGAAATTCAAGCGAGTTATCTTATTTTTTCCTGTTCATAATAAGTGACCAATTTGCTTTTGGCACGTCAATTAAGTACCTAATATGACTAAACTGTCCTTAATTAAATATTTAATGTGAGAAGTAAGAAAACTTTTTAGGAATATGTACATAAGTGTTAATTATTTTGTAAAAATAAATTGAATTCCTTTTTATTATATAAATGGACACTTATTTTGAACCAAAATGAAAAAACAAATTCATCACTTACCGTGGACCGGAAAGCAATTGCAATGAACCCAGTGAGTAGTTTAGAAGAAAGTCCAAACAATAGCCAACTGATGCAATTTCTCCTTCTGTGTGGAATTTTAGGCACACGAATATAGTAGAAAAACTAATTGGAAACATTCCACAAGTATAGATAAGACCACAAGTGTAGATAAGGCCACGGCATTACTTTTCGCGAGAGTGCCGGATTTGGCAAAGAACAAATGCATCACTTTGGCGTACACATGAGGAAACTATTATCCTATGCCATTGCAGAAAGGCTGAAGAAAAAACAATATTATCTATATAATGGAAGTGCAGTGCTAGAGGAGCTTCTTGCTATATGTGACGGAAATTGCCGAATTCCCTTCCGTTACATACGTGCCACAGAGATCGAGAATGCAATTAAGCACTCTAAAAGAAAAATAGAGCTCTCCGGTGTGGATATGGTTACGGGCTTACTGGACAACCGCCTCGTTTTCGTTAGGTTCAATTATGAGAGCTGCCGTAGTATCCACCGAGATATAGCAATTACTGCTCAAATGAGCCATCTCAACACTGTGCTGAGACTTTTCGGCTGCTGCCTTGAATTCGCAAAACCAGTTCTCGTATATGAATATGTTGAGGCTATAAGTCTTCATGATTTACTTTTTAATGAGGGTAATCGGGACCGTGCCACAAGACCAGTATCTTGGGAAAATAGATTGCGGATTGCGAATGAGGTTGCTTCAACATTACTTTATCTCCATACCGAATTTACTACGCCTGTCATCCACAGAGATATAAACCCATTCAAAGTGATAATAGATAAGAATAGTGGCGTTGTCAAAATGGTCGATTTCTCACTGTCCATATCATTGCCTCCAGGAAAATTGGAAGTAAAAGATGGTGTGCGCGGAACATTAGTCCTGTATATAGATCCTGAATATGTCCGCTCGGGTATTGTCACTCAAAAAACTGACGTCTACGGCTTAGGGGTTCTTCTCTTTCAGCTATTAACTGGAACAAGCATGCACGAGATAGATATTAGAGATATTCCACCCGGCGTCGAGTTTGAAGATTCATATCTTCCCACCAGTATCCAACTTTATATTAAAGAGCGCAGTGCAATAGATATAGCGGATCCTGCCATTCTAGAAGAGCACGGAATTGAGATTCGACAACACTTGGAAGACTATTTGGATCTTGTTAAGCAATGTACTGCGTCAAAGGGAGAAGATCGACCATATATGATTCAAGTTGTAAAGGAATTACGTCGAATTGAGAACTGCTTCCGTGCCCTCACCATCAATCAAAATTAAATGTTTATTTTAAATACATGAGGTGAAAAAAATTTACGTGCACCTCGTTCAAGTGCAGACAACTTTTTCATGTGTGATTATATATTTTTAAAACTTTTAGTAATATAAATTTCATCTTTTTATGTCAACTAAATTTATAAAAAAAATTATTTGATTGCGCCAATCGGGAACAAATTTACTAATAATAGAATAAGTCAGAGGATCCATGCGGAGCAACGCATACTTGGATTGTTATATGACCAAATTGTTGCTGTGCAACGAACTTAGTTTTGTTTTAGTTTTTTCTCTTATGGAGAGAATTCAGGTAAAACCATACGCAAATATAAATCACAGAGATATCAAAACTTCGTTTAAAAATAAACTTAGATTGTTTCCAAGAATGAAAGTGTAACGATACGACCGGTCATTTTGAGAATTAGTGTCCCGTTCGGTGGCTAATTAAGGTCTCGAGTGTAACGATCCGACCAGTCGTTTGAGCATATGCACTTCCCTCGGTAGCTTGAGGGCTCGGGTATCTCCGCATGATGTATTATGGTTTGCGTAAATCGCCGGTGTTGGTTTTCAAGTTATCCAGAATCGATTTGGAAGAATGAACTTCAAGATTTAAGCTTTAAGCTGGAAGAGTTGACTAAGTTTGACCTTTTAGCATTGAATCTCAAAATGGAGTTTCGTTAGCTCTGTTAGCTCCGTTGGATGATTTTGAACTTGGGAGCGTGTCTGGATTGTAATTTGGAGGTCCGTAGTCGAATTAGTCTTAAAATGCCGGAAGTTGAATTTTTGGGAAGTTTGACCGAGAGTATACTTTTTGATATCAGAGTCGGATTCCGATTCCGGAAGTTGGAGAGGTCTGTAATGTCAAATGTGACGTGTGTGCAAAATTTGAGGTCAATTGGACGTGTTTTGATAGGTTTCGGCATCAGTTGTAGAAGTTGAAGTTTCAAAGTTCATTGATTTTGACCTGGGGTGAGATTCGTCGTTTCGAGGTTTTTATGCATGTGTTGAAGCTCCGAGTAGGTTCATTTCGTCATGTAGAACTTGTCCGCAAAGTTTGGCATCATTTGTAGTTGATTTGATGTGGTTCAGACGCTCGGTTGCGATTCTAGAAGTTCTTGAAGCTTACTTTGATCTTCATGTGTTTTGGTGTCAGATTCGTGCTTATAGAGGTTATTTTGACGATTTGATCGCGCGAGCGAGTTTGTGTTGTGCTTTTGGACCTGGGTGCATAGTTGGTTTGGAGCCTCGGGAGCTCAGGTGAGTTTCGGATTGGATCCGGAATGATTTTTCATGATTTTGAGTGTTGGTACTAGTGTCATCGCATTTGCGATGTTTTTGTCCCAAATGTGACTATCACCATTGCGAAGTAGCCTTGCATTTGCGAAGCTGGGCTGCAAGGGAAAGGACTCGCATTTGCAAAGAATTTTCCGCTTTTGCGAAGCCTGTTGAGTTCGCATTTGCGAACCCCATATCGCAAATACGATATCTGCAGCCTGCATATAGCTGAGAATTCCGAGACTTAGCTTCATTTTGTTATATTTTGAACCCTAGCTTCGATGAGAGGCGATTTTGTAAAGGGATTTTCATACCAAATCATTAGGTAAGTACCTCTAATCAATTCTCAACTACATTTCATGATTTTTACATAAGATTTAACATCAAATTCATGAGAATCAAGGAAATATTTGGGGATTTTGTCAAAATTTTAAAAAATAAAAATTTGGGATTTGAGAGTCGAATAGGACTCGGATTTGAAAACAAAATACACATTTGGACTCGTGAGGCTATGGGTAGTCAATACCTACCCTTGGATCCGAGTTTCGACCGGCCGAGACCGGGAGTTGATTTTTGTTGACTTTTTAGACATTTTATAAAAATCACAGCTTTATTAATTGAAATTGGTTTCCCATGCATTGTGTGGTGTATATAACTTGTCTTTGGCTAGATTGAGCGGAGCGCTGGAGGACTTGCGAACGCGAAGTCCATTTAGGTTGTTGCACTTTGCGAACATGGCATGCTCTTCGCGAACGCGAAGAAGGCCTGATGCCCAGACCTTAAAACATTTCGAAATCGGGATTTCTCTCATTTTTCATAACTCTTCCGTTAAAGCTCGGCCTAGGGGTGATTTTGAAGAGAAAACTCAACATCAGTTCATATGTTTGTACACTTTAACTCATTTTAACATCACCCGTTAATTTCTAGCCCTAATCTTTGTTCTTCCATGGTAGAAAACTAGGGATTTAGGAAGAATTTGGAATTTTTATAAATTAGGGATTTAGACCTTAAATTGAGGTCGGATTCCAAAACAAATTACATAATTGGGCTTGGGGGTGAATGGGTAATCGGGTTTTGGTCTGAATTTCGGGTTTGGACTAAGCGGACCCAGAGTCGACTTTTGACTTTTTGGGGAAAAGTTTAGAAATTCTAAATTTATGCATTGTAATTGATTCCTTTAGCAATATTTGATATTATTGAATCAATTTTGGTAGATACGAGTGGGTTGGAGGCGGATTATAGGGGAAAGGACCCCGATAGAGCTCTGAATTAACAGCAGAGTGAGGTAAGTGTTTAGTTTAACCTTGACTTGAGGGAATTTGGAACCCTTGAACTATGTGCTATGTGAATTTCATGTGTTGCGGCGTATATGCAAGGAGACGAGTGCTTATACGCCGCCAAATTATTTGTTTCCCTGATTTTTCGCTTTTCCTTAGTTATCTCCTTTCCTGCTTTAATTGTTATGTGCCCTAAATGCCTTCCATGCTTTAATTACTGCTTGTTAATCATTGTTTCTATTGTTAAAAATGTTAGACCTCTTCATGCTCTCATGACTTGCTGCTATTTGCCTTAATTGACGTATTTGCACCTTTTAATTATCATTTATTGGACTGGCCTTGCCGTGTAGTATTTTATACTTGAATTTCCAAGTTGCTACAAGGTTTCCTTAATGTTCAGCTTTATATTCATTAGTTATGGTGGTTCTTGTAATTTGAATTATTAAATTAATTATACTTAGTGATTAATTGTACTGATATGGTGGGATCGGGTTGCATACCGCAACAGATAATATAAGGGTGGATCGATGCGGAGGAATAAGAAAAAATTTGTACTGATATAGTGGGATCGTGTTACACGCCACAAGAGGTGAAATAAGGGTGGATTTATACGATGAAATAAGACTGAACATTGATATTGATTTATTATATGGTGGGATCGTATTGCGTGCCGCAACATATATATTTATTTATGATTGTTGATATAGTTACGCTGAAATAAAGGAGGATTGTGTTGTATGGTAGGATCGGGTTGCGAGTCGCAACAACCTATGTGTTTATATTTTCCTTGAGCTATATTGGTTTTTGGTATTTTCACTCGAAACTCTAAGGATTTGGTAATTTTGATAGTCAGTGACTTATTTCTTGAGGATGTAGTCATATTTTCAATTGATTGTCCTATTTTGTTCCGTATTTCCTTTTTCTGTCTTTATTATATACTGGGTACTGGTTGTAGTGTGAGTGACCTGCTTTAGCCTCGTTATCACTTCGTCGATATTAGCCTCGGCACTTACAGAGCACATGGGGTCGGTTGTACTCATACTACACTCTGCACGTCTTGTGCGGATTTTGGAGTCGGTCCTAGCGGCGGTTATTAGCGTGCTCAGATTGGATAGCTTTGAGGAGACTTGAGGTACAGATGCTCAGGGTCCGCAGCTCCTAGAGTTCCCTTTTCTTTCATTTGTCTATGTATTTTCCTTCAGGCAACTTTATGTTTTATTCAAACCCTTGCATGTATTATTCTACTAACTCGTGTACTTGTGACACCAGGTCCAGGACTGTATCAGAAAGTTTAGCTGTTTTAGCTTCCGTATATTACTTTGGATTATTATATTTATTTCCGTCCTTTCTCATTATATAATTTAAACTGTTGAAAAAAATGAATAAATTGTTCTAACGTTGGCTTGCCTAGCAAGTGAAATGTTAGGCGCCATCACGATCTCAACGGTGGGAATTCCGGGTCGTGACATGACCAATGCGAAATACAAGGGTGCATACAAAAGATCTTTAATCAAATTGTATTTGTTTGCGCAACGAATACAACTAAGGAGAAATATAAAAATACAGAAAAGTAATGATTGAAATACAAGGTGTATACAAAATATCTTTTATCAAATTGTATTTCTTTGCGCAACGAATACAACTAAGGCGAAATACAGAAATACAGAAAAGTAATGATCTTGTTGAGATTTGAACTCAAGACCTTGGCTAGCTAAGTTAGCAAGCTCTAACCAACTAGCTAAGTTAGCACGCTCTAACCAGCTGAGCTACAAGAGTTTGTTGCTCTCTTGTTTCAGTTTAAAACAATTAATCTCTTATTTCAGGGATTTGCTATAAAATTTAAATATAGCTACGAATAGTAAATACAGTGTAAATATTTGAAAGAAAAATCAACCATTCGGTGAAAAGAAAAAAAAATCAATCCCCACCCAAAAAAGGAAGAAGAAAATATTTGGGTAATACGATCGATAGCAGCAGAGTGACTTTTGGGTAATGAACACAAAGTTAAATGACTTCTATTAACAAAAAAAAGTAAAGTAACTTTTGGATAATAAACACAAAGCTTAACGACCACCCATGAAATTTACTCAGGTGAAAAAACTAGTGGCCTGCTCCGGGGCTAGGAACAGAACGGAGAATACGATCGATAGCAGAAAGGTGGCGGAGGATAAGCTTATCGTCAATACTCTGAGATTTACTCTTTAGTTCATGAACGTCTAATAACTTTCTGCCTTGTGTTGAGGATAAAAATGAAAATGCCAGAATCAGTAAAAATATGAAAACATACGCAGCAGAAATCTTGGAAAGAACCATTTATTATATATTTCTGTTTTGATGGTGTGTTGAGTTTTTCTGGTTTGGCAAGTGTTTGTAGGGTATAAATATGTAGAGGGAATAGAGGAAAGGATTACTATAAACACCGCGTGACAGATTATAAGGAGAAGAAGAGATCAAGATCCGATCGAGAGGACATGGAATATATCAAGTTAGTTTGGTGAAGTCAAACTCCAAATCTTGGACATGTAAATGCTGGAATGTGATTGAGTTTCACTATCGTTAATAATGTGAAATAAATAACAATAAGAGAATGATTCAATTTTATTTGCATCGTAATTAGAAGTTTTTGTGTATAATACTGTAGTTGACCAATTACAGCATGTTATTAATTCTATTGTAAGGCTATTTCGGCTAGACCCTTGGCTCAAGAAAACGAAAAGAGACAATAGAAGAGTAACATATAGCAATAGAAGACAGAAAGATAATACCAGCGTTATTTACGTGTAAATACCGATTAATATAAATCACTTATGTCTTGTGAAATCTAATGTACGTATTGAAAGTGCAAGAGGGCCGAGGTAAATTGTTTATTTTTATATTTTAATCGCTACTAGTTGACTAGTTTTCTAATTAGTCGACTAGATGTAATAACAAGATAATAAGAATAGCAAAAATTAAGATGCAAAAATAAAGTGCAGAAATTAAATACACCGGAATTTTTATACTCGTTCGGATTCAATGTGAATCCCAGTTCAGTCCCTTTGGGTTGCAAGGGAGTTCTCTTTCAATGAATGAGTTGCTTGAGTTTGCACCAATGGATCAGTTTCTATGTCACTCGTTTCTTTTTGATACAATGACTCACCAATATTGTTCTCTCTTTCTTCTCTAACTTGTTACACATCAAGTCTAATAGAGCTACAATGTTTGTTTGCAGTAGAACAAAGAGAGGGTATTTGATTCGATCAAAGTATAATTCTCTAAGGCTTAAGGATGTGTATAAATACTTTGTAGGAGGCCTTTGCTGAAGAGATTTGTCAACCCAAGAGATTTGATCCTTGGAAAGAAATTGATTCTTTCTATGAATAAGGTTATTTGTCGTTGCTCTTCCTTGATGAGAGGACTTTAATAGCTTTCCTTCTACAGGTCTTGATAACACCGAATTTTCTCCTTGATGTTTGGTCCTTCCAGTAATAGCAACTTGATTGATCATCTTGTAAGATCTTCGATACTTCTTTTCCGCTTCAATCAATCTTGGATTGATTTCCTTGCCTTTGATTGATTTCTTCAGTCTTGGGTGCTGCAAGATTTTCGATACTTCTTTTCCGCTTCAATCAATCTTGGATTGATTTTCTTTGCCTTTGATTGATTCCTTCAGTCTTGGACGCTTTCATGAATCCCTTTGATTGGTTCCTCAATCTTGGATGCTTTCCATAAGTCCCTATACCAAGAGCAAATATATTATTTTCATCATTAAAACTAAAACCTAACAGTCTCCCGTTTTGATGATGATAAAATAATATATGTAAACATCAGTTAACTTTCCTATTTTTACTCCCCTTCAATGAGTGCAGTTGACTTCCCCTCAATAGGTGTTGTTGAGACTACTTCCTTTAGTCGACTTCTTCTTTATGACTCCCCCTCAAGAGGTGTCGTGGAGACTACTACTGTTAGTCAGCTTCTACTACCTCTAGTTGACTTCCCCTGCATGTACCTGCACGAATATACATATATCCTTTCTCCTCTTTTTTGACATCAACAAAGGGGGGATAAAAGAACAACATACTATATACTAAGATAGAGTTTATAGCATGATTTGCCTGCAGAGTTACGACAAAATAGAAGAAAAGGAGAAAAATCATCCAATGATTGGTTATCCAGTCCAAAATAGCACAACAAAAAAATATTGTCTAAAACTTCCACATTAACGACTCAAGAAATAGGTAAGAGTATTGCAACACCTCCTTCCGTTGATTAAAGCTGGCATTGACTGAGACAGTCACTCCATCAAGCCTGTCGTGTACCTCCTTGAATGCGTTAATTGCGTTTTCCTTAACTCTGAAAACTGCAACTCTTATCTTTGAAACATCAGACCCTATTTCTTTGGAGATTGCATGAATGTCTCCAACAGTGGACTGAGTAGCAGCAAGAAGATCTTTGATAGCGGACAACTGATCGTCAATGGCAGCTAGTTTCTCAGTAAGGCCACAGTGACTAGGACTATGATGGGAAACAGAGCATTTGGACTTTGACTCAGGTTGAACATGTTTGACCTCACATTCTTTCTTCTTAACCCATGAGCCCTTCACACACATATACCCCATACTCGCAAACGCTCTGGAATTGTAAGATTTTGAAACAGAGATGAAAGGATATTCAAAGATGGAGATATTATGGGCTTCTAGAATGTGAGTGATGGCCATGCCATAGGGCAGACTGGTGGGATCATCAGAACTTTCAATTATAAAATTGATGACCCAGGAGGACAGTTTGATCTTGAGTTTTGTCACAAGGCAATAGACCAGAAAGGTATCTCTTAGAGAGAAGGTGGAGAAAGAACCAGTACGGGGAAGCAGAGTAGTTGCGACAATGTGGGATAGAACACGAGTTTCAAAACTAACATCACTTTGACCTAACTGGTTTGGGAGATATTCAGATGGACACTCAGCAACACACCATTTTGCTTAATCAAAATTGATTTCAAAATCATCAGGCTAGAACTTTTTGAAAAACATGGGAAAACCAGAACACTTACACTAGAAAATTGAATCAAACATGGCACAATCAAGAAAAATGCGCTTCCCTAACACTAAGGATTCCAACTTGTCAGACTTACTAGAGCGAAGATTTGCATAAAATATTTTCACTAGGGGTTCAAAAACTTTAGGAGGGGGAACAGAAAATAATTTTGACCAACCTTAATGAACAAAAAGATCTTTTACCTTATAATTTAGGGCTTCCATGTCGTCAAGGTCGACTACCCTCCCATGAGCAATTGGCTTGTCTTTCAAAGCGATAAAAAACCCATGTTTGGAGAATCCCAGAAATTTAGGTCAGACTCTAAAGAACTAGAGAGATCTATTTTCGAATCTTTGAAGTAAAGGATTCAAGGGGTTCTTCCATAGGTCTTTCCCAAAGCTTTTTCTCCTAAAGTATGAGAATGATCTGAGAGGTCCGTCTGAGAGGAGGCAAAACCTTCTAAATGATCGGACCCTAGGTCTACTTGTTCTGGAGGCTGGGAAGGGGGTTTTGCTCGGAAGCGAGTACTCTTCCTGGTAGAGGCAGAGGAATTTTTGGAGTGTTTGTCCATGGAAAAGCTTTTGTTGAGGAAAGTTTTTGGAGAGGATTTTTAGGCGATAGGGACGATGGAACTATATTAGGGTTTCTCCATTTATTTGGACGAACTATATGTGTAGTTGACTCCTTTGGAGGTTCTGATTGACTGTTACTAATCTCATTAGTTGACTCTATTACACTGTTAGGTTTATTAGTCGACTCTTGAGATTTTCTTGTCTCCTGAATTACTTGAATTTGATCTTCATCACTTGCAGTAATTCCTTTCTCGGTTGAAGTGTTATACTCATCAAAGATAACATGTACTAACTTTTCAACACACAATGTGCGTTTATTATAAACTCTAAAAGATCAACTATTCAATGAATAACCAAGAAAAATACCTTCGTCACTTCTTGGATCGAATTTTCAGAGATTGTCCTTACCATTATTATGAATGAAACACTTGCTTCCAAATGGATAAAAGTAACGTATATTGGGTCGTTTACCTTTCCACAGTTCATAGGAGTCTTCTTCAGGATGGGTCTTATGAGGCATCGATTGAGAATGTGACAAGATATACTTACTCCTTCTGCCCAGAGATGATTTGGTAGTGAATATTCTAGTATCATAGTTCTTGCCATATCCTGTAAGGTCCTATTTTTCCATTCAACAACTCCATTTTGTTGGGGTGACCTTGGAGCAGAGAAGTTGTGAGTGTATCCTTGATCGTTGCAGAAATCTTCAAATGCTCTGCTTTCAAATTCTCCTATGTGATCACTTTGAATAGTTGTAATAAGATATACCTTTTCTCTTTCGACCTTTTTACAGAAGATCTCGAAATTTTTCAAAGATTCATCTTTGTGAGATAGAAAAATCACCCAAGTAAAACGGGAGTAATCATCAACAATAACAAATGCATATCATTTTCCTCCTGTGCTAGCAATTCTAGTAGATCCAAATAGGTCCATAGGAAGCAATTGCAAGGGTTTTAAAGTGGATACAACATCTTTGTTTTTGAAAGAATTTCTAGTTTGTTTACCAATCTGATATGTATCACATACATGATTTCTAGAAAATTGAGTTGAGGTAAACCAATAACTAAATCATGCTTAGAAAGTTTTTCTATCAAATGCATGCTTGCATGACCAAGTTTCTTATGCCATAACCGTGGATCATCAGATATGAACGTTAAGAAAATATGACCATCTATATTTTAAAAACCATCAAGAATATAGACAGTTCCATACCTTTTACCTGGGAGGATTATTTTACCTGTCTCATCTTCAATAGCACAACCTGTATTCTTTAACTTTACTTCATACCCTGAGTCGCAAAGCTGACTTATACTCAAAAGGTTGTAGTTAAGTCCCTCAATAAGATAAACTTCAGTGATATCACAGTTATTATTGAAAGGAATTGTTCCGGTACTGACTATATTTCCTTTTGAGTCATCACCAAATTTGACATTTTCTCCATCTATTTTTATAACTTTTTTAAACAGGTTTTTGTCACCTGTTATGTGACTGGAACACGCACTATCCAAGTACCATTTTCCTTTGTGACTCCTTTTGTGGTGTTCCTGCCAAACATAATTATCACTTCGTTTTAGGTACCCAAGCTTGCTTGGGTCCTTGTTGGTTAATACTACTAGATTCAGGATTGTTTTTGGGTTTCCAAATCCATCTTGAGACATTTGGCCTACGAAATTGACAAAAGGAATATTTGTGTCCATTTTTATTACAGTAGTGACATGTATGCCTTGATCCATTTTTGGATCTCCCATTTCTATTAGTACTAGTCGACTCTGTTCTGGCTGGTCCTTCTCCAGTTGACTTGTAAGTCGCCTGGTTCGACTTTACAGAACTGTGACTGGTGGATTTGAGCATGCCATTGAGTTGCATTTGCAATTCATCAAATTCATCTTGAAGTACTTCTTTTTCAATTTCGCATACTTCAAGCTTGAGTTTCCAGTCTTTTATTTCTCTTTTGAGTCTCTTTATTTCATTCATAATCTTTATTTCATTCATTATCTTTTCCATCACCCTGAGAGCCTGTTCATGTGGTTTTCCAAAATTGTCGTGAAGCATAGATTTGCTATCTCTTCGTGTTTAGAACTGTCTTCATCACTCCATCTTCCAAATGATTTGTTCTTGTTAAATCCTCTAGAGACATCCATAGTAATTGTGCACAACATTGTCCAATGGTGATATACTCAGCCTCAATTGTGGATAATGCGACTGATCCTTGCTTTTTACTGTTCCAAGATATCAGTGTCCTTCTGAGTAGTTGGCATGTTCCCTTGGTACTTTTTCTGTCTTCCTTATCACCTGCAAGATCAACATCTGAAAAACCTTCTAGTTTAAAATTGTTAGAGCGTGGATACCATAATCTATGAGAGATAGTTCCAATAAGATATCGAATAATTCTCTTTACTGCTGTCAGATGTGATTCTTTAGGAGCTTATTGAAACCTGACACATTTACAGACACTAAACATAATATCCGGTCGGCTAGCAGTTAAATAAAGAAGTGAGCCAATCATTCCACGATACTTATTTTCATTAACACAATTTCCCTGTTCATCTTTGTCGAGACTGGTTGAAGGACTCATTGGAGTGCCTATCGCTTTGGCATTGCTTATACCGAACTTTTGAATCAACTCACTTTGTATATTTTGTCTGACATATGAACGTTTCTTCTTCAGATTGTTGAATTTGAAGGCCAAGAAAGAACGTTAGCTCCCCCATCATACTCATTTTGAAGTCGCTTTGCATAAGATTTGAAAATTCCTTGCACAAAACAAGATTAGCACTACCAAAAATATTATCATCAACGTAAATTTGAATAATGAGATTACCTTTTGATGATCTTTTAATAGATAGGGTAGTATCAACTTTACCTCTTGTAAATCCCTGATCAATAAGAAATGAGCTAAGTCATTCGTACCATGATCGTGGAGCTTGTTTCAGTCCATACAACGCTTTGGTCAGTTTATACACATGGTAAGGAAACTTTGAATCTTCAAATCCAGGAGGTTGTTTCACGTATACCTCCTCTTCAATGAAACCATTTAAAAAGGCACTTTTAACATCCATCTGGAACAACCTGAATCTTTTAAAGGATGCATATGTGAGAAGAATTCGTATAGATTCCAGTCGAGCTATTGGAGCGAACCTTTCGTCACAGTCGACTCCTTCTTGTTAAGAGTATCCTTGAGAAACTAATCTGGCTTTGTTTATCACAACTTTTCCATCCTCATTCAGCTTATTTCTGAAAACCCTTTTTGTTCCAATTACAAGAGTGTTTTCAGGCTTGGCATCAGTTTCCATACTTGATTTTTGTCAAATTGATCTAGCTCTTCCTGCATTGCTTGCAGCCAGCTTGAGTCTTTCAAAGCTTCCTCTATTTACTTTGGCTCCGTTTGGGAGATCAGTGCTATGTTTGTTTTCTTCTTGAGTGCTCCACTAATTTTCATTCCTTTGCTCGGATCCCCTACGTTGAACTTTTGAAGATATTCCGGTTCACTTCTCCATTCATTTGGACGAACTATATGAGTAGTTGACTCCTTTGGAGGTTCTTATTGACTGTTACTAATCTCATTAGTTGAATCTATTACACCTTCATGTTTATTAGTCGACTTTGAGATTTTCTTGTCTCCTGAATTACTTGAGTTTGATCTTCATCACTTGCAGTAATTACTTTCTCGGCTGAAGTGTTATTCTCATCAAAGATAACATGTACTGACTTTTCAACACACAATGTGCGTTTATTATAAACTCTAAAATATCTACTATTCAATGAATAACCAAGAAAAATACCTTCATCACTTCTTGGATCGAATTTTCAGAGATTGTCCTTACCATTATTATGAATGAAACACTTGCTTCCAAATGGATAAAAGTAACGTATATTGGGTCGTTTACCTTTCCACAGTTCATAGGAGTCTTCTTCAGGATGGGTCTTATGAGGCATCGATTGAGAATGTGACAAGATATACTTACTCCTTCTGCCCAGAGATGATTTGGTAGTGAATATTCTAGTATCATAGTTCTTGCCATATCCTGTAAGGTCCTATTTTTCCATTCAACAACTCCATTTTGTTGGGGTGACCTTGGAGCAGAGAAGTTGTGAGTGTATCCTTGATCGTTGCAGAAATCTTCAAATGCTCTGCTTTCAAATTCTCCTATGTGATCACTTTGAATAGTTGTAATAAGATATACCTTTTCTCTTTCGACCTTTTTACAGAAGATCTCGAAATTTTTCAAAGATTCATCTTTGTGAGATAGAAAAATCACCCAAGTAAAACGGGAGTAATCATCAACAATAACAAATGCATATCATTTTCCTCCTGTGCTAGCAATTCTAGTAGATCCAAATAGGTCCATAGGAAGCAATTGCAAGGGTTTTAAAGTGGATACAACATCTTTGTTTTTGAAAGAATTTCTAGTTTGTTTACCAATCTGATATGTATCACATACATGATTTCTAGAAAATTGAGTTGAGGTAAACCAATAACTAAATCATGCTTAGAAAGTTTTTCTATCAAATGCATGCTTGCATGACCAAGTTTCTTATGCCATAACCGTGGATCATCAGATATGAACGTTAAGAAAATATGACCATCTATATTTTAAAAACCATCAAGAATATAGACAGTTCCATACCTTTTACCTGGGAGGATTATTTTACCTGTCTCATCTTCAATAGCACAACCTGTATTCTTTAACTTTACTTCATACCCTGAGTCGCAAAGCTGACTTATACTCAAAAGGTTGTAGTTAAGTCCCTCAATAAGATAAACTTCAGTGATATCACATTTATTATTGAAAAAATTGTTCCCGTACTGACTATCTTTCCTTTTGAGTCATCACCAAATTTGACATTTCCTCCATCTATTTTTGTAACTTATTTAAACAGGTTTTGTTCACCTGTCATGTGACTGGAACACGCACTATCCAAGTACCATTTTCCTTTGCGACTCCTTCTGTGTTATTCCTGCAAAACATAATTATTACTTCTTTTTAGGTACCCAAACTTGCTTGGGTCCTCGTTGGTTAGTACTACTAGATTCAGAATTGTTTTAGGGTTTCCAAATCTATCTTGAGACATTTGATTTATGAAATCGACAAAAGGAATATTTGTGTCCACTTTTATTACGGTAGTGACACGTAAGACTTGATCCATTTTTGGATCTCCTATTTGTGTTAGTACTAGTCGACTCTGTTCTGGTTGGTCCTTCTCCAATTGACTTGCAAGTCGCCTGGTTCGAATTTACAGAACTATGATTGGTGGATTTGTGCATGCCATTGAGTTGCATTTGCAATTCATCAAATTCATCTTGAAGTACTTCTTTTTCAATTTTGCATACTTCAAGCTTGAGTTTCCATTCTTTTTTTCTCTGTTGAGTCTCTTTATTTCATTCATCATATTTTGAGACTCTTTCAAAGTAAGGTCAAGAATATCCCGTAATTCATTACATCTTTCACAATTATAAGGTCTTACCTCGCTTGTTTCACCTCGTGCCATGAAACAATTCTCGTTGTCATCTTTGCAATCATCATCTGAGATGTCCTCAACTGTCCAACACCCTGAGAGCTTGTTCATGTCGTTTTCCAAAATTGTCATGAAGCATAGATTTGCCATCTCTTCATGTTCAGAATTGTCTTCACCACTCCATCTTCCAAATGATTTGTTCTTGTTAAATCCTCTGGAGACCTTTCTTTTAATCTTAGGACATTCAGCTTAAACATGCCACAAATCTTCCACATTTATAACATTTGCCATTATTTTTGTCTTGTTCATTGTATTGCCTAATTCGCCTGGGTGGTATTCTACCTCTTTTTGTATTCATGTATCTCCTCATTAAACCATCCATGTTCCTTGATACCATGGAAATTTATTCTTGAAGAGCTTCAGGGTCGTCATCAATGTCATTATCTGTTCTTTCAGTTATAGCTTTGAAAGCAACTAGTTTCTTCTTCTCTTCTTGATTCGTTTTCTTGAGATATGTTTTCTCGAAGGCTATAAGTTCTCCTCGAAGTTCATCATATGATAATTTGTTCAAATCCTGTGACTCAAGGGTAACTACCTTTGTCTGCCAAATAGTGGGCAGACTTCTCAAATTTTTCCTAACTTGATCACCACTTTATTTCATTCATCATCTTTTGAGACTCTTTCAAAGTAAGGTCAAGAATATCCCGTAATTCATTACATCTTTCACAAGTATAAGGTCTTACCTCGCTTGTTTCACCTCGTGCCATGAAACAATTCTCGTTGTCATCTTTGCAATCATCATCTGAGATGTCCTCAACTGTCCAACACCCTGAGAGCTTGTTCATGTCGTTTTCCAAAATTTTCATGAAGCATAGATTTGCCATCTCTTCATGTTCAGAATTGTCTTCATCACTCCATCTTCCAAATGATTTGTTCTTGTTAAATCCTCTGGAGACCTTTCTTTTAATCTTAGGACATTCAGCTTAAACATGCCACAAATCTTCCACATTTATAACATTTGCCATCATTTTTGTCTTGTTCATGTATTGCCTAATTCGCCTGGGTGGTATTCTACCTCTTTTTGTATTCATGTATCTCCTCATTAAACCATTCATATTCCTTGATACCATGGAAATTTATTCTTGAAGAGCTTCAGGGTCGTCATCAATGTCATTATCTGTTCTTTCAGTTATAGCTTTGAAAGCAACTGGTTTCTTCTTCTCTTCTTGATTCGTTTTCTTGAGATATGTTTTCTCGAAGGCTATAAGTTCTCCTCGAAGTTCATTATATGATAATTTGTTCAAATCCTGTGACTCAAGGGTAACTACCTTTGTCTGCCAAATAGTGGGCAGACTTCTCAAATTTTTCCTAACTTGATCACCACTTTACTAGGGTTTTCCAAAGCTTTTAGATCACTGATGATTTTGCTAAATCTGGCAAACATTTCTTCAATAAATTCTCCTTCTTTCATCTGGAAAAGTTCGTAGTCATGGACCAACATATTGATATGGGTTCCTTTCACTTTACTGGTTCCTTCATAAGTCACTTCAAGTTTATCCCACATCTCTTTGGTTGTATCACAACTGAAGATTTACTCAGATTCCTTGATTTAGCATTGACTTGCACAACCGTCACTTGTTCATCAATGTATTCATCTATATCCTCAGGATCAGCGGGTGGTTGAGCAGCAACTGGTAGTGGGTAATTCCTCTTTTTGATAACTCTCTAAACCTTGACATCATAGGACTTTGCATATATTTTCATACACACTTTCCAGTGAGAGAAATGTTGTCCATAGAAGTACAATGGCCTCACTTGTGATGTTCCTTCCTGAAAGAGTGCTCCGACAATAACTTGATTTGCCATGATCTTTTCTCACAAGCTGTTAAGCAAAAGAAAACGTGTGAGCCTTGGGAGGGGGGGGGGGTGAATTGTTTATTTTTATATTTTAATCGCAACTAGTTGACTAGTTTTCTAATTAGTCGACTAGATGTAATAACGAGACAATAAGAATAGCAGAAATTAAGATGCAGAAATAAAGCGCAGGAATTAAAGACATCGGAATTTTTAAACTGGTTCGGATTCAATGTGAATACTAGTCCAGTCCCCTTGGGTTGCAAGGGGATTCTCTTTAAGTGAATGAGTTGCTTGAGTACAATCATGAATGGTGTGGTTTGCACCAATGTCTCGGTTTCTATGTCACTCGTTTCTTTTTTATACAATGCCTCACCAATATTTTTCTTTCTTTCTTCTCTAACTTGTTACACAACAGGTCTAATAGAGCTACAATATTTGTTTGCAGTAGAACAAAAAGAGGGTATTTGGTTCGATCAAAGTAAAATTCTCTAAGGCGTAAGGAAGTGTATAAATACTTTGTAGGAGGCCTTTGCTGAAGAGATCTGTCCACCCAAGAGATTTGATCCTTGGAAAGAAATTGGTTCTTTCAAAGAATAAGGTTATTTGTCGTTGCTCTTCCTTAGTGAGAGGACTTTAGTAGCTTTCCTTCTACAGGTCTTGATAGCGCCGGATTTTCTACTAGATGTTTGGTCCTTCCGGTAATAGCAACTTGATTGATCATCTTGCAAGATCTTCGATACTTCTTTTCCGCTTCAATCAATCTTGGATTGATTACCTCTTCTTTGATTGATTCCTTCGGTCTTTGGTGCTGCAAGATTTTCGATACTTCTTTTCCGCTTCAATCAATCTTGGATTGATTTCCTTGCATTTGATTAATTTCTTTAGTCTTGGACGCTTTCCGTGAATCCCTTTTATTGGTTTCTTCAATCTTGGATGCTTTTCATGAGTCCCTGTACCGAGAGCAAATATATTATTTTCATCATTAAAATTAAAACCTAACTAGCGTTATATATTTTTTCAGCCATTAATATATATATATATATATATATATATGTACCGAACTGTAAAAGACACATATATAATCTGGTCGTGTTACTAGTTCAAGCATCAAATATTCAGAAGGTCAGCGAGGTGTGTAGCAAGTCATGGAAAAAAATACGTGGTCTCCTTAATGGTGTGCTTAATAAAAATTCTTAAGATATTACTTAAATTTCTGCAGTATACCTAGATCTCAGGAGATATTTTAATTTTTCATACGTTTAAGCTTGATTTAGATTTTTGTTGCTGAATTTTTCTTGCAAGATATCGTAAATGTATCTACTAGATCATTGGTCGAGGAAAAACAATCTTTCTCTCATTTGTTTTGAAAGATCTCTAATATCATTGTTCTAAGTTGCTCTGATTAAAACTGTAAAATAATCGAATGTTTTATAAAGAAATAAGTTTAATATACTTCTCAACATTTTAAAACAAATGAATGAAATCCTCAATCAAAGATCTAGTCGGAGGGGGG
>MDKH01187386.1:0-28241 GCA_005239495.1 Nicotiana undulata
CAAATGGGTTCTCAAGCGAACCAATACATCATGAGTTCATCGACCAAGTCTTCCAGCAACAAATAACTCCCAAGTAGAGACAAATTCATATTATGACGAACATGGAAGTAGTAATAAGATTTTCGTAAACAATAGACTCACGGGCATGCTTGACACACAATGCATAGGTACTCGTCACTTCACTTATGCATTGGACATGATAAACACTTAGCACATAGCATACAATACCTATTCCCTCACCAAAGTTAGGCAATACACTTACCTCGGGTCCAAAAATAGCAATCAATCCTCTAATACCGCCTTTCCTTTAGAATCCGACTCCGAAATGATAATATCTAGGCATAATTAACTCAATAATATCAATAATGACTCAATAAATCAATTCCCTAGCCTAATTACCCATTTCCAAGCATTCTTCCAAAAATACCAAAATTCGACCCCGGGTCCGCTTGGTCCAAACACGAGGCTCGGACCAAAACCCGATTACCCATACCCCCACGAGTTAGAATATATAATTTGTTTTGAAATTCGACCCCAAATTGGGGTTGAATTACCCAAAATTCGCAAAAACCTAACTCTACCCAAAACCCCTAATTTCTACTTTTATTTTAGGATTTTAGGCCTAGATTCTAGTGATTAGGGAAGAAAAGTTGAAGAATTTGGTGCTAGGAACACTTACCTATGAAGCTATGGAGGAATGGTCTCTCAAGAATCGCCCAAGAAGAGTGGAGAAAAATGGGTTTAATCCCGTCTATTTTCTTTTTTTGAACTTAGAAAATCGCTGAACAAAACTGCTCTATGCGATCGCGAAGGGTGGGCTGCGATCGCATAGAGGCTACCCTCTAAAGAACTGTGATCGCGAACAAGAGACTGCGATCGCATAACTTGGGGACTCGACCCTATGCGATCGCGAACAAGAACCTGCGACCGCGATGAGTACCTAACCAGCCCCTCACCCAGACCTCCTACACCTCTATGCGATCCCGAACACTGCTATGCGATCGCATAGAGGAATGACCTGATCCTCACCTATCTCTATGCGATCACAGTGGAACCTTAGCGATCGCATAGAGTAAAACCTGGGACACCAGCAACAGCAACCTTACACCAGATTTTTCCTACTTTTACACCCTGTTAGCTACTCGAAACTCACCCGAGCCCTCGGGTCTCAAAACCAAAAACACACACAACTCCCAAATCATCCTACGGACTTATTCAAGTTTTTAAATCACCAAAATATCATCAAAATAAAGGAATTAAACCTCAAAACTCATAAAATTTCCTTAAAACTTCTTAAAGCTTGATTATTCTGATTTTTTATCCGAATCACGTCATTTCAAGTCCGTTTTACACCAAATTTCACAGATAAGTCACATAAAATATATTAAAACTGTTCTGGGCTCCGGAACCATAATACGGGCCCGGTAACACGGTTTCACATCAATATTCATTTTCACGAACCTTTATTATTTCATAAAACAATTTTCTTTAAAAATTCATTTCTCGGGCTTGGGACCTCGGAATTCGATTCCAGGCATACGCCCAAGACCCATATTTTCCTACGGACCCTCCGGGACCGTCAAATCACGGGTCTAGGTCCGTTTACCAAAAATGTTGACCAAAGTCAACTCTATTCCATTAATTATTATAAAATTCCATTTTCATCAAGTTTTCACATAAAAGCTTCCCGGCAACACGTCCGGGCTGCGCACACATATCGAGGTGAGATTAACGGAGGCTTTCGGGGCCTCGAAATACTGATTTAGTCAAATACACACAGGATGACCTTTTGGGTCATCACAAGAAAAGGACACAATTGGAAAAATGCGTGTTAGGATGAAGTTCTAGGGCCACCAAACAGAATTGTACTCGCATTGTTTATCAATAAAGTTATGTTTCTTCAAAAAAAGATAATTCTTGATAATCAAATACCTCAAGATATACAACATCCTTTCATAGATCAAATACATCTCAAAGAAGTCTGTATCATTCTACTTTCCATAAACACGCTACTCCAGTCCTCGAATATAATGACCGACCAGTTGTTTTGAATATTTAAGCTTTGTTCGGTGGCGTAAGGACTTGAACAGCTTCACATTGTGTATATCGATCGGCGTGCATGGTAGGATTTAGTTACC
This sequence comes from Nicotiana undulata, assembly GCA_005239495.1. NCBI lineage: Eukaryota > Viridiplantae > Streptophyta > Magnoliopsida > Solanales > Solanaceae > Nicotiana > Nicotiana undulata. Next base: position 2,139 of record MDKH01187386.1, read on the forward strand.
AGATAATCCGGAGTCGAATTGGGAGAAAAATTTCAATTTTGGAAGCTTAAGTGATAGAAGTTGACCGGAGGTTTAACTTTTGTGTAAACAACCTCAGAATGAGTTTTGGTTAATATCAACAGCTTTGTATGGTGATTTTGGACATAGGCGCGTGTCCGTAATTGGTTTTGGAGGTCTGTAGAGTAGTTTGAGGTAATTTGGCGAAAGTTAATTTCGGCCGATAGGTGAAATTTTGATATCGGGCTTGGAATGGAATTCCGGGAGTGGCTGTAGGTTCGTTGTGTTATTTGTGACTTGTCTGCAAAAATTTCACGTCATTCCGGATTGAATTGATATGTTTCGGCACGAGTTTTGTGTCACGACCCAAAATCCCACCTTCAGGTCATGACTGCGTCTAACGTGAACCCGCTAGACAAGCCAGCGTGTAACACAATACTAACATAATAATGCGGAATTTAAAAGAATTAACTAGAAACAATTTATAATTTTTAATAACAAAAGTAGATAGATTTCGATACTAAGTGAATATAACAAAATACAATCCGTTGCAACAATCCCAGAACCTCGAGTCACTAACTCACGAACTATCTATAAGAGTGCTAAATATAAAGTCTGAAGAAAATAATACATGAACTGTCTCAGAAACTTGGAGATAAGAAAAACAGGATAGGAAAAGTAGGGATAGAGGAGACGCCAAGGCCCACGAACGTCTGCGGGTCTACCTTTGAGATCTCTGGGGTGGACTGAAGGATACTCTCTCTAACGGTGTCCACTGGGTCCGGCTGCGGGATCTGCACAACATAAGAAGTGCAGGTGTAGCATCAGTACAACCGACCCCATGATCTGAGTAAGTGTCGAGCCTAACCTCGACCGAAGTAGTGACGAGGCTAGACTTGACAACGATAATCTACATGTACAGTTCTACAAGATATAGCACAGACAAACGTAGGAATAACCATATAAGCATGGGATACGGGAACAGCTAATGGGGGTTAATTAACACATAGGAGAAAGCAAGAGAGCTAATTAACAAGAATCCTAACGTAACAAGTATAAATGCGAGCAATGTATGTGATGGCACGTCATCACCCTTCGTGCTTTTACTCTCTTCCTCACAATGTGATGTATGATATAAGATAATATAAATCATGGCACGGCATCACCCTTCGTGCTTTTACTCTTTTCCTCACAATGCAATGTATAATGTGAGGCAATATATACCATGGCACGACATCAGTCTTCGTGCTTTTGATCAATGTGAATCATGGCACGGCATCAACCTTCGTGCTTTTACTCTCTTCCTCACTATGCATTTTATGATGTAATCAATGTAAATCATGGCACGGCATCACCACTCTCCCTCACCATAAAAATGACAATATCAAATGGCAAGGAATGTAGCATAGTGGAAATACAGATCATAAACACCCGACAAGGGGAATATCTCAGTCAATATCATAACAACTGCCCGGCAAGGGTCACAGCTATAACCAACCTTTTCACGTATATCCTTTATAGTTGGGTCCTCAATAGAACCATTACATCGCAAGTTCATCAACAAGGATTTTCAACAACAATCAACTTCCAAGTAGAGACAATTTCATAATACACTAAATATGGAAGTTACAAGAATTTCATCAAAAATGGACTCACGGGCATGCTTGACACACAATGCATAAGTACTCGTCACCTCACCTATGCATTGAACATGATAAACACTTAGCACATAGCATACAATACCTATTCCCTCACCAAAGCTAGGCAAGACACTTACCTCGGGTCCAAGAATAGAAATTCAAGCTTCTAATACCGCCTTTCCTTTTGAATTCAACTCCGAAACGACAATATCTAGACATAATTAACTTATTAACATCAATGATGACTCATTAATACAATCCCAAAGCCTAAATATACAATTCCTAGCATTCTTTCAAAAATACCAAAATTCGACCCCGAGCTTGCTTGGTCCAAACACGATCCTCGGACCAAAACCCAATTGCCCATACCCCCACGAGTTCAAATATATGATTTGTTTTGAAATCCGACCCCAAATTGAGGTTGAATTACCCAAAATCCCATAAACCCTAATTCTACCCAAAACCCCTCATTTCTACTTTGATTTCATCTTTTTAGATCTAGATTATAGTGATTAGGGAAGAAAAATTGAAGAAATTGGTGTTAGGAATACTTACCCAAGTGGTTATGGAGGGAAACTAGCTTGGAGGTCATCAACGGGGCTTTGGAGAAGAAGGAGTTGATGAAAAAGTGGAAATCCCGAAATAACATTCTTTTTTTGACTTAAGAAAATAACTGGGCAAACATGTACATCGCGATCGCGGGAATGGGATTGTGATCGCGGAGCTAGCTTGGTTTCACTCTCTGCGATCGCTGGGAGAGGGATGCGATCGCGGAGAAGCTGGGCGACACTCTATGCGATCGCGGAGCTTCAGGACTTCCTACCCTGCGATCGCGGCCCCACCAATGCGATCTCATAAGGCATCAGGCCCCTCCCCCACACTCAACTCTATGCGATCGCAGCTCTACCCATACGATCGCATAGACTAAGCTACCAGACACCAGAAAACTCAAGAACACCAGATTTTTCATACTTTTAACACCCCGTTAGCTACCCGAACCCGAGCCCTCGGGGCTCAAAACAAAAAACACACATGACTCCCAAATCATCCTATAGACTTATTCAAGCATTCAAATCACCAAAATATCATCAAAATCAATGAATTAAACCTCGAAACTCATAGAATTTTCTTAAAACCTCATAAGGCTCAATTATTCCGATTTTTGATCCGAAACACGTCAAATCAAGTCCGTTTTACACCAAATTTTACACATAACTCATATAACACATATTAAACCTGTTCCGGGCCCAGGAACCATAATACGGGCTGGGTAACACGGTTTTCACATCAAAAATTCATTTTCAAAAATCTTTATATTTTTTAGAAAATAATTTTCTTTAAAAAATTCATTTCTCGAGCTTGGGACCTCGGAATTCGATTCTGGGCACGCGTCCAAGTCCCATATTTTCCTACGGACCCTCCGGGACCGTCGAATCACGGGTCCGAGACTGTTTACCAAAAATGTTGACCAATGTCAACTGTATTAAATTAATTACTATAATTTCCATTTTTATTAAGTTTTCACATAAAAGCTTCCCGGCTACACGCCCGGGCTACACACGCATATCGAGGTAAAATTAACGGAGGCTTTCGGGGTCTTAGAACACAGATTTAGTCAAATACACACAGGATGACCTTTTGGGTCATCACAATCTCCATCTCTAAAATAGACATTCGTCCTCGAACGGACATAGAAAAGTACCCGAGTCTGAGAAAAGATGGGGATAATGGTTCTGCATATCGGACTCGGACTCCCAAGTAGCTGCCTCGGCAGGCTGACCTCGCCATTGAACACGGACCGAAGGATAACCCTTCGATTTCAACTGACGAACATGCCTAACTAATATGGCTACTGGCTCCTCCTCATAAGTCAAATCCTTGTCCAACCGGACACCGCTGAAGTCAAGAACATGAGATGGATCTACAATATACCTCCGGAGCATAGATACATGAAACATTGGATGTACGACTGATAAATTCGGTGGCAAGGCAAGTCTGTAGGCCACTTCTCCTACCGTGTCCAAAATCTCAAATGGACCAATGTACCTAGGGCTCAACTTGCCATTCTTCTCGAACCTCATCACGCCCTTCATAGGCGACACTCAAAGAAACACCTGGTCTCCTATCATGAAAGCCAAGTTTCAAACTCTGCGATCCGCATAACTCTTTTGCCTGGACTGAGCTGTACGAAGTCTATCCTGAATGATCTTCACCTTGTCCAAGGCATCCTGAACCAACTCAGAACCCAACAATCCAGCCTCTCCCGGCTCAAACCATCCGACTAGAGACCGACATCGCCTACCATACAATGCCTCGTAAGGAGCCATCTGAATGCTCGACTGGTAGCTGTTGTTGTAGGCAAACTCTGCTAAAGGCAAGAACTAATCCCATGATCCACCAAATTCAATGACACAAGCTCGCAACATATCCTCCAAAATCTGAATAGTACGCTCGGACTGTCCGTCCATCTGAGGATGAAATGTTGTGCTCAATTCAATCTGCGTACCCAACTCTCGCTGAAATACTCTCCTGAAATGGGAGGTAAACTGAGTACCTCAGTCTGATATAATGGATAAGGGCACACCATGCAATCGAACAATCTCTCTCATATATATCTTTGCCAACTTCTCTGCTGAATATGAAACTGATAATGTAATGAAGTGCGTTGACTTGGTCAGCCTATCCACAACAACCCAAACCGCATCAAACATCTTCTGAGTCCGTGGGAGCCCAACTACAAAGTCCATGGTGATATGCTCCCACTTCCACTCAAACTGCTGGAGATGCTCAATCTGCCTCCGAAGATCCTCTCGTTGAGTAATGGGAAGGAACTTCCCCAAGAATACCTCTGAGAACTGAATCCAAGTCAAAGGTGCAGACCCAGCTGGTCTGGTCAAGCATTAATCCCTCCACCAAGTCTTGGATGCGCCAGATAACCGAATGGTAGCTAAGTCAACTCCATTGGACTCTACTATGCCCATGTTCCGAAGAACCTCATGGTAGCTGTCCAAATAATCCTGGGGATCCTCTTATGGTGCACCAGTAAATGTGGTAGTGAATAACTTGGTGAACCGATACAACCTCCATAGAGCATCTGCTGACATGGCTGCTCCCTCAACGGCGGGTGCCACCGTACCCGGCTGAGCTACTCCAATTGTCTAAGGTGCCGGAGTCTGAAACTGAGTGGCAAACTACTCTGGCGTATGAATAGCAGGAGTCTAGGTCCCTCCCCTAGCCTGAGATCCAGCTGGTGCAGTAGGAAGAAGACCGGCCTGAGCCACACTCTCCATGAGTCCCACTAAGCGGACTAGAGCATCCTAAAGCACCGGGGTAGCAATGAACCCCTCTGGGACCTGAGCTTGTCCAACCGGGACTGTCTGAGCAGGAACCTCATCGACATAATCTACCTGTGGGTCCTCAACCGGAGCCGGTGCTCTAGTTCTGCATCGGCCCCTAGCACGGCCTCGGCCTTAGCCCCTCGTAGGAGCTGCAATAGGAGGATCAGGATGGTGATCGGTCGATGAGGAAGCACGCATTCTCGCCATCTGCGAGAGAGTAATTAGAGACTCAATTAGTATTTAGAATTCAACTGGCACGACAGAGAATGAAACATGTGAAGTTATTCCTAACTTTGCAGCCTCTGGGTGATAAGTACAGACGTCTCCGTACCGATCCCTCAGACTCTACCAAGTTTGTCCGTGAGTTGTGAGACCTAAAAAACCTAGAGCTCTGATACCAACTTGTCACGACCCGAAATCCCACCTTCAGGCCATGACTGCGTCTAACGTGAACCCGCTGGACAAGCCAACATGTAACACAATACTAACATAATAATGTGGAATTTAAAAGAATTAACTAGAAACAATTTATAATTTTTAATAACAAAAGTAGATAGGTTTCGAGACTAAGTGATTATAACAAAATACAAACCGTTGCAACAATCCTAGAACCTGGAGTCACTAACTCACGAACTATCTATAAAATAATACATGAACTGTCTCAGAAACCAGGAGATAAGCAAGACAGGATAGGAAAAATAGGGATACAGGAGACGCCAAGGCCTACAAACGTCTGTGGGTCTACCTTGAGATCTCCGGGGTAGACTAAAGGATACTCCCTCTAACGGTGTCTACTGGGTTCGGCTGCGGGATCTACACAACATAAAGAAGTGCAGGTCTAGCATCAGTACAACCGACCCCATGTACTGAGTAAGTGCCGAGCCTAACCTCGGCCGAAGTAGTGACGAGGCTAGACTTGAAAACCATAATCTACCTGTACAGTTCTACAAGATATAGCACAGACAAACACAGGAATAACCAGATAAGCATGGGATACGGGAACAGCTAATGGGGGTAACAAGTGAGAGATAAGAACAATTATTTAACACATAGAAGAAAGCAAGAGATCTAATTAACAAGAATGCTAACGTAACAAGTATAAATGCGAGCAATGTATGTGATGGCACGACATCACCCTTCGTGCTTTTACTCCCTTCCTCACAATGCGATGTATGATATAAGATAATATAAATGATTGCACGACATCGTGCTTTTACTCTCTTCCTCACAATGCAATGTATAATGTGAGGCAATATAAATCATGGCACGACATCAACCTTCGTGCTTTTGATCAATGTGAATCATGGCACAACATCAACCTTCGTGCTTTTACTCTCTTCCTCACAATGCAATGTATAATGTGAGGCAATATAAATCATGGCACGACATCAACCTTCGTGCTTTTGATCAATGTGAATCATGGCACAACATCAACCTTCGTGCTTTTACTCTCTTCCTCACTATGCATTTTATGATGTAATCAATGTAAATCATGGCACGACATCACCCTTCGTGCTTTACACTCTTCCTCACCATAAAAATGACAATGTCAAATGGCAAGGAATGTAGCATAGTGGAAATACAGATCATAAACACCCGACAAGGGCAATATCTCAGTCAATATCATAACAACTGCCCGACAAGGGTCTCAGCTATAACCAACCTTTTCACGTATATCCTTTATAGTTGGGTCCTCAATAGAACCATTACATCGCAAGTTCATCAACAAAGAATTTTCAACAACAATCAACTTCCAAGTAGAGACAATTTCATAATACACTAAATATGAAAGTAATAATAAGAATTTCATATAAAATGGACTCACGGGCATGCTTGACACACAATGCATAAGTACTCGTCACCTCACCTATGCATTGAACATGATAAACACTTAGCACATAGCATACAATATCTATTCCCTCACCCAAGCTAGGCAAGACACTTACCTCGGGTCCAAGAATAGCAATTCAAGCTTCTAATACCGCCTTTCCTTTTGAATTCAACTCCGAAACGACAATATCTAGACATAATTAACTTATTAACATCAATAATGACTCATTAATACAATCCCATAGCCTAAATATACAATTCCTAGCATTCTTCCAAAAATACCAAAATTCGACCCCGGGCCTTCTTGGTCCAAACACGAGGCTCGGACCAAAACCCGATTACCCATACCCCCATGAGTTCAAATATATGATTTGTTTTGAAATCTAACCCCAAATTGAGGTTGAATTACCCAAAATCCCATAAACCCTAACTCTACCCAAAACCCCTAATTTCTACTTTGATTTCATGTTTTTAGATCTAGATTCTAGTGATTAGGGAAGAAAAATGGAATAAATTGGTGTTAGGAACACTTACCCAAGTGGTTATGGAGGGAAACTAGCTTGGAGGTCGTCAATGGGGCTTTGGAGAAGAAGGATTTGATGAAGAAGTGGAAATCCTGAAATAACATTCTGTTTTTGACTTAAGAAAATAACTGGGCAAAAATGTACATCGCGATCGCGGGAATGAGATTGCGATCGCGGATCTAGCTGGGTTTCACTCTCTGCGATCGCGGGGAGAGGGATGCGATCGCGGAGAAGCTGGGCGACACTCTATGCGATCGCGGATAGAAGAATGCGATCGCGGAGCTTCAGGACTTCCTACCCTACGATCGCGGCCCCACCAATGCGATCGCATAAGGCATCAGGCCTCTCCTCCACACTAAACTCTATGCGATCGCAGCTCTACCTAGGCGATCGCATAGACTAAGCTACCAGACACCAGAAAACTCAAGAAACACCAGATGTTTCATACTTTTAACACCGCGTTAGCTACCCGAAACTCACCCGAGCCCTCGGGGCTCAAAACAAAAAACATACACGACTCCCAAATCATCCTACGGACTTATTCAAGAATTCAAATTACCAAAATATCATCAAAATCAATGAATTAAACCTCAAAACTCATAGAACTTTCTTAAAACTTCATAAGGCTCAATTATTCCGATTTTGATGCGAAACACGTCAAATCAAGTCTGTTTTACACCAAATTTTACAGATAACTCACATAACACATATTAAACCTGTTCCGGGCCCCGAAACAATAATACGGGCCCGGTAACACGGTTTTCACATCAAAAATTCATTTTCAAAAACCTTTATATTTTTTAGAAAACAATTTTCTTTAAAAAATTCATTTCTTGAGCTTGGGACCTCGAATTCGATTCCGGGCACGCGTCCAAGTCCCTTAATTTCCTACGGACCCACCGGGACCATCGAATCACGGGTCCGGGTCCGTTTACCAAAAATGTTGACCAAAGTCAACTATATCCAATTAATTACTATAATTTCCATTTTATATCAAGTTTTCACATAAAAGCTTTCCGGCTACACGCCCAGACTATGCACGCATATCAAGGTGAGATTAACGGAGGCTTTCGGGGGCTCGGAACACAGATTTTAACTAAATTAACATAGGATGACCTTTTGGGTCATCACATTTTGATATTTGGAGATTTGAATATCCATAAGTTTGATTTTCGGTTTGATTCATCGTTTTGGTGTTGTTTTATGTGAATTGAAACCTCGAGCGAGTCTGTGTTAGGTTATATGACTTGTTTGTGTGATTAGACGGGGTCCCGGGGGCCTCGGGTGTGTTTTAGATGGGTTACGAGCCATTTTCTTCCAATTTTAAACTGCTGTCTTCTGGTGTCTGAAGTCCTTCATCGCAATCGCAGTGCTTCTTTCGCGATCGCGATGTGTCTCTGTTGGTCGCCCCAATTTTGTTCTTCGCATTCAAATTCTACGGTACGCGATCGCGGAAGCCAGCCCTTTTCCATTAACGCGATAGCCCTTTCTTCGCGTTCACATTGTAGAAAATAGGGCTGGTGGCAGTGTGCTTGTTCTTCTTTGAGTTCGGATAAGAGCCACTGCGTTCGCGTAGCTTTCCGTTCTCCTTCTCCGCCTTCGCGAACTCCTTGTCGCGTTCGCGATGAGCAGCCTTGGCAATTTTCCCTTTTCTTCTTCGCGATCGCGTGTTCCTTTCCGCGATCGCGATTCATTACCACCTGGGCAGAATATAAGTTTTTAAAATCGAAGGTTAAACCATTTTTATCACATTTTGACTTCTAGAGCTAGGTTCTTGGCGATTCTCTGAGGGGTTTTCACACAAAATGAATGAGTAAGTATTCTTCAACTAGCATTAAATATATTCCATGAATTAGTCCTTGAATTTATCATTTAATTTGTGTTTTGAGTGGAGGAAAGTGTGGGTTTTGAAAGAAAATTTCTAAATTGAAAAATCATGATTTGAGGGACCAAATGATATCGGAATTTGATAAATTTTATATGGTTGAACTCGTATTGGAATAGGTATTAAGATTTTGTAAAATTTGACGGGTTCCAAGGTGCGGGCCCGATGGTCAACTTTTGGGTCGATTTTTATAATTTTGTAAAGATTGAAACTTTATTATTCCGAATAGTTCCTTATACGTTTTATGTGTACTTTGAAGGGCAGAATACATCGGCAGGCCATTAAACTTTTCCTCACTTTTCACTTTGACACTCCATTTTAAGTCCGTTTCATTTGAATACTCCAACTACACCTCGAATGTGTCATTTAAACACAAAATGATGATATGGCATAGAGAGTGTATTACACGATTTTTCAGAGCGAGAGAAAGTAATTTTTCTTTTAAATTTTTTTACCTCCTATTCTTTCCGCTATTCTTTCTGCACACCATTGCTGCATAATTCCACCTCAAAAACCCCACCTCAAACTCCTCCTATTCGATCACAATTCCACAAACCCAAATCAAACCAAAAAGAAAAATGATGTGCATGACCTTTTACTGGGGTAACAAAGTGACCCTTTTGTTCGATTTTTGGAAAACCAATTCTTGGTCAAGCTATGCCGTCGCTTTACTCGCTTGTTTCATCATCTCCATTTTTTACCAGTACATGGAAGATCGCCGTCAGCGATTCAAATTTCTCTCTCTTAGAATTTCAAGAAAAACTATCCTTCGCCGCCGTCCAACGCCGCCGTGAATACCCCTCTTCTTTACTCATTTCCGACCGTCGGTGGTGTGTGGAACTCGGCAAGTTCATTTTTTCTGGCGAGTTTCGTGAATCCAAAGAAGAAGAAAATTAAGTTTGAATTATTCAATAAAATTCTCCCAAAGCTACAACGTGAAGATGAAGAAGAGGAAAATGGTCAAATTTCTTGAGAAAAAGATAGTTTGAAAAGAAATTGCCGGAAATTAATTTTTTCGGCGAGGGATCGTCGGGGAAGATGACGCGTACTGTTGAAGTGGCAGAATCTCGTGAAGAACATGTTGAAGTGGGTCCAAAACTCCAGTAATGAACTTGAATAGCTGTAGGAATGGAAATTGAAGTGAGAAAGATCCTTGAAGAGAGGAAGAAGAAAGAACGAGAGAGAAGGACGCTTTCTTATTTTTCTTTAACTTTTTTTTTTCAAAATCTTTTTTTAATTAATTTATTCAAGTTAAATCCACGTGTCTCTTTTTTATTCGTCATCGTGGCGAGTGAATTACACGCATTATTTATCTTTGTCTGCTTATGAATTTTGTGTTTAAATGACACATTCAAGGTGTGGTTGGAGTGTTCAAATGGAACAGACTTAAGATGAAGTGTCAAAGTGAAAAATGAGGACAAGTTTAATGGTCTGCTGATGTATTCTGCCTACTTTGAAGTTGTTTTAGTTGATTTTGAGCCGTCCGGAGGTCTTGTCGCCCGAGAAGTTCATTTTGGAGTAGCGGGTTGTTGTCTTCGAGGTAAGTATCTTTCCTAACCTTGTGTGGGGGAATTCCCCCTAAGGATTAGAATCTTCTATGTTGATTGTAGCCCGTGTACGCGAGGTGACTAGTGCGTACCCGGACTTATTTGCAAATAGGTTGGCATTTTAGGATTCTTAGGTCCTTATACGCATGTGTATGAAGTTGTAATTGCTATGACTGCGTTCTTGATTGCTAATATCATCCTTTCATGCTTAAATTGGAATTACTTGCTTTTAGATCTCCCTTGATGTCATTTGATCTTAATTGACTTAACTGAATATTTTACCTCTTTTACTATCAGGCTATATGTTCTTCATAAACTGCCTAATTGACTAGAATTAGTATACTTGCCCTATAATTATTTAACAGTAATTGGAATATCTATACGTTGGTGTCAAGCATGCCCGTGAGTTGTATATTGTGATTTATATGATTTTCTCTTAATTGCTACTTAGGTTTAGTTAGATAATTATCCATGTTGATGGTATTTCCTTGGTGTTGCCTATTACTGAGCATTGGTTCAAGCTGGGTTTTATTTTGTGAATCTAATTGTTTAAGCGAGATTGGTTATAGATGTTTACCTTGCCGGGATGATTTGGTTTCTTTTCCTTCACCTTGATGGAAGGCTACCCAGGAAAAAACTTGTAGAATTTATGGAAAATGCAGAGGTTAAGGACGGAAGGGTCTCCAGTCAAGTAAAAGGGGTTGATATCTCTTTTGATGCCAAGGAGCTGGGCGAGATACTTGGGAATCCCCTCTGAGGGATACGATGATTACACTGGACAGAGGTGGCCCAGTTTGGATGGTCTTCCTTCAGCACTTCAAATCACTAGAAGATTCTGTGAAAATGATGAAGAGGTGGAACCACGGGCTATGTACAAAAGAGAGATGAAGCCGCAACACAAAGTGATCTTTGAGTTTGTCAACAAGTGCATACTGCCCAGGCAAGAGAGGATGCATATAAGAAACTACATGGATTTGACTCTCATGGAATGCCTGGACAGTGGACGGCAAATCAACTGGCCCTCTTTCATCATTCAGTTATTGGACAGGGTGGTGAATGGAACCAAGGCCCATATTATCCCATATGGGTTCATCCTAACGACAGTGCTGGCTCACTTCAAAGTGCCTGTGAAGAAGGCAGAAATGACCAATGTCAAGGATCATTTTGGGAAGAACACGCTTCTGACTTGCGACTATGCTGTGAATGTTCCTGATGATGAACCTGGTTCATTAAGAAAAATGCCTGTGAACAGCAAGGTCAGGGAGCTTGTGCATGAAGGTGGGGTTAAGAATGTTGAGATCCTTTGAATGAAGACCCGCCTTACAGAGGTTGAGGCTGAGCTGGGATGCGCTCAAAGCTGAACTAGAAAATGAAAAAGAGAAGAATGAGGGGATTCTTCAACAAATGCTCTCTCTTCTCAAAGCAAAGAACCCAACCTCCACCCCTTCCCATCCTTAGGTGTCCAGTGCCGTCCCTAAACCCTCTATGACCTAGTTCGGGATTTCTTTTGTTGTTTTTGTTTTGCTCATGGTTGTTACTGTCTTTATTTCTTTTTGTGTTTGGTGCCTGAACTATTATCAAATCAATGAATTGTGTTGTTTTCGCTCTTACTTTTGTCTCACTTTTTTTAATAGTCTGCATTATTAGTTTACTTTTGATGATTAATCCATGTTTGCACCTGGAGTTGCCTCAGTGGCCTTGAGTAATTGTTATAAAACTGGTAATTCTAACACTTTGCAACTTTTCGATGATGCCAAAAGGGGGAAGATGAGCTATATTGAAAATTGTGATATTTATAACCTAATGAACCTGGTTCTTTATGATAAATGCTTAATGCTATAAAAAGTGTTAATGTTGGATTAAAGTGGTTACATGTTTAAGCACAGGGTTTGTCATCATCAAAAAAGAGGAATTTGTTGGATCAAGAAGCTGAATGGTTTTGACGATTGACAAATGAATTCAGAGTTGAACCAGGTCCATCACTGAAGACATAAACACGCAAAGCAAATGACACGTGAGGAGATCACACAGAGAAGATAAACACAATCAGTGATCTGAAGAGATATCTCCTAAATCGAAAAGGTTGCAAATTGGTAGGCAGATGGACTTCTTATTCAGGAAGGACAGAATCAAGATAGAGAAGGATCTAGGAAATTGAGATTAACTAGAATTCTTCCACCAAGGAAGCGTTGCATCAGAAATCTAGTATATCTCCGTGACTAATGATCCTATATATTGTCAAATGTTCTTACTGAACATGTGCGCACAAACATAGAAGTGAAACAAGAATTGAGAGCAAAATTACCAAAGAAATTTTGCAAGCAGCTCGTGTGAGAATTCCTGTGCGACTCAAAAGCTACTTGAACCAGCTAGAAGAACCAGTTCCATCTGTTATCTTTTAGTCTAGTTATTTGTAGTAGGTGATTACAAATTGTATCTTTTAGCTTTATCTAGAATCAATTGTAATAGGTACTGAGTATTCAAGTTAGAGTTAACTTGAAGCTTGTCGCAAATATCTATAGGCTAGTTTGCCACAAGGGGATTAGAGTTAGTCCTTAGGCTTACAAAAGAGTTTATTTTGTAAATGTTGTTTGGCTCATTGAATTAGTGAAGAGTTTTGGAAAATCCTACAAGGAAGTTGGTCGTGGTTTTTTCACCTTTTGAGCCAGGTATTTTCCACGTAAAATTGTTGTGTTCTTTTATTTCTGCAATTATTATTCTGCAAACTGTAAGAGTTGGAACACACAGAAGAACCTGGTCCTTCTATAACTACTCCACGCGAAAATTGGACACCACACAAATCACCTCCCCCCCTCTTGTGTGGTATTGACGTTTAGAACATCATGGTCTCTCTGCTGCTGGAAGATATGCTAGACTCCCCAAACTCTCTACTCTGCGACTAAAGGCATCGGCCACTACATTGGACTTCCCCGGATGGTATAAAATAGTGATATCATAGTCCTTGAGAATCTCCAACCATCTCCTCTGACGCAAATTCAAATCCTTCTGCTTAAATAGATGCTACAGACTACGGTGATCAGTAAAAACTTCACAATGCACACTGTACGAATAATGACGCCAAATCTTCAAGATGTGACAATGGCTGCTAGCTCGAGAACATGTACGGGATAATTCATTTCATGAGTCTGCACCCGGCACGAGGCGTAGGCAACCACCCTATACTACTGCATCAAAACACAACCAATGCCTATCCTCGAGGCATCACAATACATGGTATACGAACCTGAAGTTGATGTCAATACTAACGCTGGAGTTGAGGTCAATGCAACCTTGTGCTTCTGAAATCTCTCCTGACACTCGTCCGACCACCTGAACGGAGCACCCTTCTAGGTCAATTTGGTCAAGGGCGAAGCAATAGAATAAAACCCCTCCACAAAGCGACAATAATACCCCGCCAAACCAAGGAAGCTCCTAATCTCTGTAGCCGAGGACGGTCGGGGCCAACTCTGCACCGCCTCTATCTTCTTTGGATCAACCTGAATACCCTCAGTGGACACCACATGCCTGAGCCAAGCCAAAACTCACACTTGGAGAACTTTGCATAAAGCTTCTCCTCCCTCAATCTCTGCAATACCACTCTCAAATGTTGAGTATGCTCCTCCATGCTAAGAGAATATACCAGGATGCCATCAATGAACACAATAACAAAGGAATCCAAATATGGCTGAAACACGATGTTCATCAGATGCATGAACACTGCTGGGGCATTAGTCAGCCCAAAGACATCACCATGAACTCATAATGACCATAACGAGTCCTGAAAGCCTTCTTGGGAATATCAGAATCCGAATCTTCAGCTGATGATACCCGAATCTCAAGTCAATCTTAGAGAACACCCTGGCTCCCGGAAACTGGTCAAGCAAATCATCAATGTGAGGCAAAGGATACTTATTCTTGACTGTAACCTTGTTCAACTGCCTATAGTCAATACACATTCTCATGGAACCATCTTTCTTCTTCACAAATAACATCGGTGCACCCCAAGGTGATACACTAGGCTGAATGAACCCCTTATCTAGGAGTTCCTGAAGCTGCTCTTTAAACTCCTTCTACTCTGCTGGTGTCATACGATACAGTGGAATAGAAATAGGCTGAGTACCCGGCACCAAATCAATACCATAACCAATATCCCTATCAGCAGGAAACACGTCCGAAAAATCACGGACCACAAGAACAGAATCAATAGTGGGAGTCTCAACACTGACATCCCTCACAAAAGCCAATACGATAAACACCCTTTTTCTACCATACGTTAGGCCTTCAGGTATGAAATCACCTGACTAGACGCATAATCGTTAAAACCTATCCACTCGACTCTCGGAAATCCTGGCATCGCTAAGGTCACGGTCTTAGCGTGACAATCAAGAACAACATGACACGGAGATAGGATTTTCGAAACATCAAATCAACCCGTGATTCAAGCCTAAGGATTTTCAAACTTACAAAAATCACCAACGATGCCGAAACTACTCAAACCTCATCCGAATGACCTAAAAATTTGCACACACATCCAAAATGATACCACGAACCTGTTCCAACTTCCGAAATTCCATTACAACCCCGATAGCTAATTTTCCATCGCCGACCGAAAATTGCCAAAAACTCAATTTCGCCAATTTAAGCCTAATTCTACTTCGGACATCAAAACCATATTCCGAACACACACCTAAGTCCCAAATCACCTAACGAAACTATTCGAGCCATAAAATCCACATTCCGAGGTAGTTTACCCAATACTCTACTTCCGGTTGACTTTTCTAACTATAAGGCCACCTTAAGAGACAAAGTGTCTCATTTCTCACCACGACCACTCCGAACCCAAACCAACCAACCGAAAACAACTTAATTAGGATAAGCAACACATGATAAAGTAGAAATAGGGAAACCGGGGCTAATTCTCACGGAACGACTGGCCGAGTGGTTACAATATTATTTTATGAAATTCGAAAGTATAGGTTTTACCCTGGATTCATTGTGACATGAAAGGTTGAGATGGTTGATAGTATTCTATGAAACATATAAATTCTGGTTGGTTCTATTTTGAATTGATGATTGGTAAAGCTTATGAGCAGTACAATTTTTGTTTATAGTTGTTGAGACAAAATTATTGTGAAAGTCATTGACTTGAAATTGTGAAATCTTTATAAATAAAAGTGATGTGATTGTCTAGTGGGAGCGAGTTGCACGCCGCAACAAGGAGTGATAAGGGTGGACATGTGGGATCGGGTTGCACGCCGCAATAGGAGAAATAAGGGTGATATATATAGGGTGGACATGTGGGAGCGGGTTGCACGCCGCAACAATGAGCAATAAGGGAGGACACTTATATTTTACTGATTTTGAATACAAAGATTTGAAAATCTACTGTCTTACTTTACTATTTTTCATATTTTACACTTACCATTATTTCAAAAAGAGAACTTTGGAAATTTTGAAATCTATGTGAGAATTTGGTTATATTGTAGACCTGGTGAAGGCAACTAAGTTATTTTATTTATTGTTACAGCTTATTGTTTTTGTTTAGTTTAGAATTTCTTTCTTGCTTTATTATATAAATATGTTGTTACAGGTTATGTCATAATTGCCCCGCCGTAGCCTGGTCACTACTTCGTCGAGGTTAGGCTCGGCACTTACTCAGTACATGGGGTCGGTTGTACTAATACTACACTCTGCACTCTTTTGTGCAGATCCAGGTACCGTCCAGCGTTAGAGACTTTAGTAGCTGACTTTCATATTTGGAGACATGAGGTAGATCTGCTGGCGTCCGCAGATTCCTGAAGTCTTCTCTTAGTTTTATAGAGACTGTTTTATTTTACTTAAAACAGATACATTATTTCTTCTCAGCCCATTGTTTGTAGTATTCTTAGAAGTTCATAAATTGTTACACCAGACCCTGGGTTAGTCTTATAGTTATATATTTAGTTCGTGGCTCGGTTAATATTCATTTATTATTTTATTCGTGAAGTTATGCATTGGAATAAATAAGTTAGTTTGACTTTGAGTTGTCTGTTTATAATTAAATAGACTTTGATGGAAACTAATTAAATAAGTTCTAACATTGGCTTGCCTAGCAAGTGTGGTGTTAGGTGCCATCACGATTCCTAAGATTGGGAATTTGGATCGTGACAAACAACAGCTGCCCCTCTTTACCCAGGAAGGATGAAAGAGTTGTCGAGTAAAGAAATGATGACCGATTTTGACCGAATGGGATGATTTGAAAGATATAGGACGAACTCCGACTTCTGAGCTGCCTACATATCCCTGGTTTTATAGGAATCAGGCCGTGTGTAGTTCTGAATCCAATGGTAGAATAGGCCGATGGAGTTGTTGTAAAAACGGACATGATATTCTGGGCACAAACAATATTGAGATTGTGAATAGATGTATCTGGATGTGGTTATGGATACTAGAACGGTTATCAGATGGGAACGGGTAACATACGATGATCGGTTATGTTTGAAATGACTTTGGATATGAACGTTGAATAGAAACTAGAGCGAAGATTGCTCCTGTTAAGAGAATAGTTTCTCCTAAGATTACCTGCAACTCAAAATACGACTTCATGCAAGTATGTATAGATTACTGCGTAAACTTAGACATAATACAAATTCCCATTGGACCATGAAGATTGTCTTTGGACGGTGAGGATGATGTCCTTAGACCATGATGTCCCGGGCCATGAATTGTACGGTAAGGGATTCGCAGGACATGAAATGATGTTCTCAAAGCATGAAGATGGTGCCTCAAATCCATGATGCCTTTGAATAATGATGTGCAAGATTGAGAGTGTCACACCCCAAATATGGGGAGGCGTGGCTGGCACCCGGTGCCGTACTAGACCGAGCAAACCACTATGTAACTCACTTGTTTTTCTTCTGTAACTATCATGGGCCAACATGGCGACGACTCATAATGTATTACTATAAGTGGGCAACATTGTATCACTGAACCATTTTTCTTAAAACATAAATACATATGGGCCGTCAAGGCCTCTTGATAACAACACGATTGGGGTCAGAGAACTACTAAAGAAAATCAAGAACACATGCGGAAGCTAAAAGAAAAATAAAGAAACAAAAAAGACGGAAAATTAAAAATAGATTCTTGAAGTTGAATCCTAACAACAACAATTAGCTAACAAAGAACTAATCACCTTTGGTAGAGACTTATAAACAAGAAATAGATTGTGAAACCCGACCCTTTAGAATAACAAGAACAACAATAAGCCTAAATTTATCACCTTTCTTGAATAACTAGAAGTGATCTAAGATTTCGAAAGAATTTAATCTTACCACCTTAAGTTGAGTTTTGAAGGTTGAAGAATAAATCCAAGAGTAGCCACACACAAGAGTGCAAGAAAAAATCTCACAATTTTTATTGATATTGTCTATAGTAATCTAAGTCTAAAAACAAAGAAGACACCCTTTATATAGAGAGGGGTCACGAAATTGTACCTAAAAACAAGGAAATAAAGTCCTAAACTACTTTGGACAACAAGTCCAACTACCTTAGGAAAAGGAAAATACTAGGAAGCAAAAACCAAGTCATTCTTGGAAAGTAATTCCAAAAATCTTAGTAAAAGGAAAACATAACCTTAATTAACTAGGAAAGCAATAAATATAGTCCCATAATATATGGAAATAAGTCCCAAACCAATCTTGGATAGAATCTTGGAAATCTTGAAGGAAATTTGAAAGCAACTTGGCACAAACTTGCACTCAACATCTAGCACGGCTATTGTACCCTTCTTGGACATAAAGTAAGTCCTTTTTATGCTATGAAATCGTGGCTTTATGTAGGCCTTCACGGGATGCAAGTTTGGGCACATTTTAGGTGCCAAATTGGTTCAAAAGTTGAATGGCTAGGACCTTCTTCAAAGCATGTCTCTTGGCATCCAATCCTCCTCTTCTTGGACATAAACTTGGGCCATAAACCAATTTTAATATATAGCCAATTCGTATCCTTTATCCTTGAGCTCTTTCATCCCAATTAACAACTTATTTACTTGCACTTGATGTCTAATGACCTTGTTTGGCAACACTTGAGCTTGACATCTTGTTAAAGGCTCTCTTTGAGATTCCAAAGCTTCATTCTTGTCCTTGAATAGATTTGAGCTTCCTATGATGCTATCACCTCTGACATATTGTGCAAGATTAACCTCTATCTACAAAGCCTCTAAGATTATTTGACCTCAAATGGGACAGGGTACCAGCCTACCCATAAGTCTGTAGCAAAACTTTGACACGATGACTTATAGACTCGGCTGCACTCCAAATGAGGGGAGTCTTACCGATCCTTCGGTGAATGCCAATCTCGTCTACTATGAGGGCTCGTCAAACTGATTATCTACACCTGCAAGTATGAATGCATCGTCCCCAACAAAAGAACGTCAGTACGAATAATGTATTGAGTATGTAAGGCACATAAATAAGTACATAACAGACATGGAAGAAATATAGAGTAAATGACTCAACCTGTAAGTCTGAATAACTCTGTAAACCATGAAATACTTATAGTGTCATGCATATGCGTATGAATGTCATGTCGTGCATAGGTACATATTTCATAACATCATCAGGCCTCTGAGGGCATCCCATCATATCATCTCTGCCACTGTGGGCGAAATTATCATTGTATACTAGCTGATCAGGTGATGGTGCGTATATAACGCCATAACCTTTCCCCTATCCCATATACATATAAAATGCTAAAAAAGAGGGAATAACTTCTGGTTTGAAACACTGAAGTTGTTCATTTTTATAAAAGGTCTCAAAAGAGGGAACCAGGTAGACAAAGAGCATAAAAGCATGATGCATGTATTAATTGTATAACTGTGATCCAAAGAATAAACTATCAACTCCACCCTAGTTACAGATTTTTGTACTTGAAAATTTGAACAACTAAACAATGTCCAAAACAATGACAGAATGAGATAACATCCCACAAGCAAAGCACGAAACCCAGTCAGTCATATAAATCCTATAATTGTGCCACCTCCCAATCTTATTTAAGAGTTATCAAAAGGGTAGAGAGGGTGCTTCCATGAGGAAGTGGGGAGGGGGGAATTTGATCTTTATCCAACTTATTAGTTAATTAGATAGTGTTACGTTATCCGGTAATTAATCAATTACCCGCATAATTGAGAATTGTCTCAAATTATTTAAAATTATACTTTTTTTAAATATATTTTATACACCATACTATTACGGTCATGTGGTACCATATAAAATCAATACATACACTATTATTTCATTAAAACATCCATGTAAAAATACGTATATTTTCTCAACTTTTAATTTTGCTAATCTCGTATAAAAAGTATAAATTTTCGTACGCTTAATTCTAAAAATGGTAAAAAGGTAACCTTATTTTCTTGTGAGAAAATAATTTCTATATTTACAACAAACTAAACTTTCTCATGTTATGTATATAATTTAAAGCATATTCGAAAGTAGTAATATTAATAACTATATAAAAGCATATATTTTTATCAAACTATTTTACAAAAATATTCCACTCAAAATACCATATAAAATGTATATAATTGTGTCAATATTGTTAAACTTACGGGGTGTAACATCCTTCCCCCCTTTAGAACATTCGTCCTCGAATGTTAACTATTACAGATTTACAAATTTTTTACTAGGGTCTCCTCTTTAAACTAAACTAAAACCCAAACTATATTTGAAGTCTCGACTATTCACAACCTTTTGTACTTGAGTATCTCATATTGTCTTTACCTTTAACTTACTTACCTTTTAATCTTGCGTCGTATCTTCTCTCGCTTTCATAACCTCCCTTTAACATAAGTAGAAATTACATCTCGCCTTAAAGCTCTATTGTGATACATGTACCTCTGGTGCATACAAAATCTAGCGAAAGTTTCATACTAACTTCGTATGACTCAGCCTTATGGCATGATTTAAAAACAAAAGAAGGGTAACATTTCCTAAATGCTCTATAGCTTCTAATTATAAATGTGGCACACAACACACCCATAAGTGAGACTCTAATAGGCATGGCTTTGTAGACTCCCTAGGACACGACTCACTCTGATACCACTTTGTCATGCCCCAAACCTGAGGACGCGCGGCTGGCACTCGGTGTCGTGCTGGCCCGAGCGAACCACTGTGTAACTCACTTGTTTTTCTTTTGTAACTATCATCGGCCAACATGGCCACGACTCATAATGTATAACTATAAGTGGGAAACACTGTATCACTAAACCATTTTTCTTAAAACATGAATACATATGGGTTGTCAAGGCCTTTGACATACTGTGCAAGATTAACCTCTCTCTACAAAGCCTCTAAGATTATTTGACCTCAAATGAGACAGGGTACCGTCCTACCCATAAGTCTGTAGCAAAACTCCGACACGATGACTTACAGACTCGGCTGCACTCCGAATGAGGTGGAGTCTTACCGATCCTTCGTTGAATGCCAATCTCGTCTACTTGAGGGCTCGTCAAACTGATTATCTATACCTAGAGGCATGAATGCAGCGTCCCCAACAAAAGGACATTAGTACGAATAATGTACTGAGTATGTAAGGACATAAATAAGTACATAACAAACATGGAAGAAATATAGAGTAAATGCCTCAACTTGTAAGTCTGGATAACTCTGTAAATCATGAAATACTTATATTGTCATGCATATGCGTATGAATGTCTTGTCGTGCATAGGTTCATATTTCATAACATCATCAGGCCTCTGAGGGCATCCTATCATATCATCTCGTCCACTGTGGGCGAAATCATTAACGTATACCAGCTAATCAGGTGGTGGTGCGTATATAACGCCATAACCTTTTCCCTATCCCATATACATATATATACATATATCTATACGCGTATATAACGCCATCTGGTCATGGGTCAATGTGAATGTATAAATGCGTGAAACCCATATGAAATACGTTAATAAAATCTCTCGGTACGTCATAAGACCATTATGCCTCTGATTAATATCATGAAATAAACTTTACCAACTTACGTATTTTTGAGACTCATGAACAGATAATAGAATAAAATGACACATGGGAGAATAAGAATATACATATCTCCAACATTTATACGAATAGAGTAGTTTATGGAAGTTGTGCATTTGCTCATTTCGCTTGTGTCGTATAGATCATTCCAAAAAAAAGAAGAAGGGATAGCCTTAACATACCTGGATTAGAGAAAAATCCGTGTGATATTCTTGAGAAGGTTTACGCCGTACTACAATCATTCAAGGAAAGTGTTGGGAGACCTGTGTCTCAACCGACTAAGTTTCCAGCAAAAAGAAGATCGCACACTGTTTCTTCCTTAGACATTTCTCTAGTGCAGCTTTACGATTTGAACCTCATCTTTCTTTCCTATAAGATTGTACTTTATCAAATAAGCCATTTCTTTCAAGACCATTAAGTAGGACACAGTAAGTACTTTATGCCATATTTATCCCTTGCTTTCTCATGATCTCAAATATTTCAAGTCCTTTCTTAGCATTCCCACAAGTGAAGTAGTTGTCCATTAAAGACATTTAGTCAAGCTAGAAGTACTACCTAAGAATTCTTTATCCATTCCTATAGCACAAAATCCAGAACTATAAATCTAAGTCGTTTGTCCAAATAATTAACAAAACTATAAATCTAACTTGAATAATTTGTTGAATTTAAATAATGTTTAGTTAATCCGGCATTAGATCAGAGAGAGAACATCCATCATCTAAGCTTACCGCTACTTTCAAGGCTCTGGCTATGAACTACTTTTTTCAGGTTCAGATCTAGACACTTCCCATTTTTGACGTTCCCAAATGTTTGAAACCATTTCCATTTCTATACAAACTTTCAGTTATTCAAATTCATTCAACTATTAAAACTTTAAAATTAGACGTGTTTTTTTATTCTCCATCAAACAAACTTTTCAACATTACTTTACCATTTTCTTTTATAATCGCTCATTTAATATATAAGTCAAATGAATATCTTGAACTCTGAACCAATGAAATAATATAAAATGCTAGAAAAGAGGGAATAATTTCTGGTTTGAATCACTGAAGTTGTTCTTTTTTATAAAAGGTCTGAAAAGAGGAATCGGGGAGACAGAGAGCATAAAAGCATGATGCATGTATTAACTGTATAACCGTGATCCAAAGAATAAACTATCAACTCCACCCCACTTACAGATTTTGGTACTTGAAAATGTGAACAACTAAACAATGTCCAAAACAATGACAAAATGATATAACATCTCACAAGCAAAGCACGAAACCCAGTCAGTCACATAAATCCTATAATTGTGCCACCTCCCAATTTTATTTAAGAGTCATCAAAGGGGTAAAGGGGGTGCTTCCACATGGGAGGGGGGGGGGGGGGGGGGGGGGGGGGATTTTGATATTTATCTAACTTATTAGTTAATTAGGTGCCACAGCCCAGAAACATCTGGTCGTGATGATGCCTGTCGTGGAATTAGGCAAGCCACACGTTTTGTTTAAATAAGGAGTTGTTTTCAGAAAATTGATGCGTTCAGGGACAAAGTGTCAATAATAATCCATTTAGGAGTTTAACATCATTAAAATATAATAAAAACCAACCTCAGATTCTAGTGTTACAGAGTCATGAGCTACTACAACATAAAACTGTCAAAATACAAAATAGACAACATAGTATGAGATTATAAAAATTCGACAGGAAGATAAAGAGGGAGAAGACGAGGCTGCGATCGCCAACTGCTACCTCGACGACTCCGAAAGGAACTATGACAGCCGCTCAACAACCACTACCGGGTCCCTATGTACCTGGATCTGCACACAAGGTGCAAGGGGTAACGTGAGTACACCAACTCAGAAGTAACGAACCCAAACTATGGGCTGAGAGATAGTGAAAGACTAAACCTCAGCAATTACAATAAACAACATACAGAAATTAGACATGTTCATAGTTTACCAGAAAATGAACAAAATATGCCAGGTATGACTAGTATACTCTACATGCTAATATATATATATATATATATGAAACCAGTGTGGAGATGCACACAGTGCTCACAACCCTCACACAGAAGTTCACTCAGTGCTTTATATTGCTCTCAGGCCCAGGGAAAATCCATCCCAGT
Organism: Nicotiana undulata; assembly: GCA_005239495.1. NCBI lineage: Eukaryota > Viridiplantae > Streptophyta > Magnoliopsida > Solanales > Solanaceae > Nicotiana > Nicotiana undulata. Next base: position 26,020 of record MDKH01187386.1, read on the forward strand.
ATGTACATGAACACCGGTGACCGTAGTCACTCAGTACTGAGGAAAAAGGACAATCCAGACCCCACGGAGAAGATCCATCTCCGAAATGCAACACTCGGACACGATCCATCCCTCACATATCATCAACTTCGGACAAGATCCATGTCCATCGAAGATCCATCCCTCAATATCAATGCACTCACTGGGGGTGTAAAGACTCCAGAGGGGCTCCTATTAGCCCAAGCGCTATATCAATCCAACAGGCATGATGAAAAGGGGAATGATAACATCATAGAAAGCTCAAATATATTCAAGGACAAGAATGAAGCTTTGGAATCTCAAAGAGGGCCTTTCACAAGATGTCAAGCTAAAGTGTTGCCAAACAAGGTCATTAGACATCAAGTGCAAGTAAATAAGTTATTAATTGGGATGAAAGAGCTCAAGGATAAAAGATACGAATTGTCTAGATTTATGGCCCAAGTTTATGTTCAAGAAGACGAGGATTGGATCCCAAGAGACATGCTTTGAAGAAGGTCCTAGCCATTCAACTTTTGAACCAATTTGGCACCTAAAATGTGTCCAAACTTGCAGCCCGTGAAGTCCTACATAAAGCCACGATTTCATATCATGAAAAGGACTTACTTTATGTCCAAGAAAGGTACAATATCCGTGCTAGATGTTGAGTGCAAGTTTGTGCCAAGTTGCTTGCAAATATCCTTCAAGATTTCCAAGATTCTATCCAAGATTGGTTTGGGACTTATTTCCATATATTATGGGACTATATTTATTGCTTTCCTAGTTAATTAAGGTTGTGTTTTCCTTTTACTAAGATTTTTGGAATTACTTTCCAAGAATGACTTGGTTTTTGCTTCCTAGTCTTTTTCTTTTCCTAAGGTAGTTGGACTTGTTGTCCAAAGTAGTTTAGGACTTTATTTCCTTGTTTTTAGGTACAATTTCGTGACCCCTCTCTATATAAAGGGTGTCTTCTTTGTTTTTAGACTTAGATTACTATAGACAATATCAATAAAAATTGTGAGATATTTTCTTGCATTCTTGTGTGTGGCTACTCTTGGATTTATTCTTCAACCTTCAAAACTCAACTTAAGGTGGTAAGATTAAATTCTTTCGAAATCTTAGATCACTTCTAGTTATTCAAGAAAGGTGATAAATTTAGGCTTATTGTTGTTCTTGTTATTCTAAAGGGTCGGGTTTCACAATCTATTTCTTGTGTAACGACCCGGTCCGTCGTTACGCAGTATACGCATCTATTCCTTTATTTTTGTCTTGTAGTAGCTCGGTTAGACTGTTCATGAAGTGTTGGGGTTGGTTGGTTCGAGTTCGGAACGAAAATAGAGTGGATTGAGACACTTAGTCTCTAACTAGAGCTTTAGAGTTAGAAAAGTCAACCCGGAGTTGACTTATTGGTAAACAATATCAGAATGCGGATTTTATGGTTCGGACAGCTTCGTTAGGTGATTTGGGACATAGGAGTGTGTTCAGAATATTTTTAGGATGCCCGGTGTACAATTAGGCTTGAATTGGCAAAGTTAGTATTTTGGCGAATTCCGGTTGATAGGCGAGTTTTTGATCCTAGGGTCGGAATGGGATTCCGAGAGTTGCTGTAGCTTTGTTAGGTCATTTTGGACTTGCCCGCAAAATTTCAGGTCATTCGGAGATGGTTTGGTTGGGTTTTTGATCAAATGCGTGTTTCAGAAGTTTTTAGGAATCATAGGCTTGAATTGGATGAGAATTTATGGTTTTGGTGTTGTTTTTGGTGTTTTAATGGCTCAAATAAGTTTGAATAACCATGTTTGATACGTTGGTGTGTTTGGTTGGGGTCTCGAGGGGCTCGGGTTTGATTTCAAACGTTAAACGAAGAAAGTGGGACTTGAAATGCAGCTGAAGCTGCTACGGCTAGTGTGATCGCACCTACGATCCTTGAGCTGCAGGTGCAGACATCGCAGGCGCGAGAGTGAAGGCGCAGGGGCAGAAATTCGTCACAAGGGCGGAAGGAGAATCGCACCTGCAAGGTCGCAGGTGCGGGAAATGGGTTTGCAGGCGCGGGCTCTAAGTGTTAAGTGAAGGACCGCAGGTGCGGTCAATATGTCGCCCCTGCGGTACCGCTGTTGCAATAAAGAGGCCGCAGGTGTGAAGTCTGGGATTTTAAGTGAGTTCCGCAAGTGCGGTCAAAATGTCGCGCCTGCGGAGTCGCAGGTGCGAGAAATATACCGCTGTTGCGGTAA
>ML280966.1:509-19900 GCA_005239495.1 Nicotiana undulata
GTTTATATATATCAAGTTTGGAAAAGTCAAAGAGGTGCTAGCTTGGCACCCTAGGATTGGTCCATCTTCCGACGCTTATATTTTTTTATCCCGATGTCGTATGAATGAATGGTTAAGAGAGTTGGAACTAAATTAAAATACCTTACATTTGGTATATAATATGTCCCAATAAGACCTCATATAATACATGAAATGTATTTCTCAAAAACCTTTAGTGCCACACCTACTTGTCACTTATGATGTCTGCGCAGTCTCGCAAAACTGCAAATATCTCTCTACTCCTATGTCGTATCGATGAACGGTTTAATAAATTGGAAACTAGACTCATAGATATTAAATTGGGTTGGTAGATCATCCAATAATTCCAAGTATATTGGGAGAAAAGCTCAGTTACATTTGACCTAATTTTCAGCACATTATGAGTGTAACTTGTGAAGACCTTTGCCGACTTTTGNTCTTCTTATCATGTAATGAACCATAGTATCATCCTAAAGTACATTTTATAACATTCCAAACTCGTCGACTTTCGACGAAACTTATTTTCTTCAATTGGTTTAGCTTCTAAGCTTTCCAACCCTCTTGGTACTCGTTATTCATGATCTTAAAATATTTTTAACCTCCAATGTAACATGATTAACTTACTTTATATTCCATCAAATATAATCTTATTTCTTAGCTTACATCAATTGACTTACGATGTACTCTCACGTACGAAAACCTGGGGTGTAACAAAAAAAGTGCCAAACAAGAGATGTTTCGCACCGTCTAAAAGGTTGTCTATTTAAAGTAGGGGTTACTACAGGAGGGTCAGGCGGGGCATCATTTGGATTATTATCAGTTTGGTTAACAACAGGACTAGTAGGTGTATCATCTAAATCTGGTTGCGTTTCATCTAAATCATCATTTTCCTCATCATTTTCATCGATAGTTTGATTACCATAAAGAGCATTCATATATTCATCATTTAATTGTTGACCCGGTGCAATATCATGGTAAAATTGACTATCGGTAAATTGAAAACAAGGGTTATCACTATCAAGAATAACAGGTGGAGGAGGACGGGTAACAGGTCTGGGTTGGGGAGCCGGGGCCGGAGGATGAGTAGTATACTAGATTCACTAATTTTAGATTTTACCTTACCACCAAATATTTTTTTCAAAGAAATATTCATATTAATTATAATTATACAAAGTAAAACAAACAAAACTATAATATTAAAACTTAATAGTTGGAACGAGTTTACCGAATTGACGAACAACTTCTTGAAAATTGTATATCGTTGAAGACTTGAATACTTCAATTCACCAACTTCACAAATTTTCACAAATTGCAATAATAAAGTAAACAATTATAGAAGAAAATTAGAGAGAGATTGATGATTTTGTGAGTAAAAATGAAAGAATGAGGGGGTATTTATAGTTGAGAATAGGGAAAAGTGTAATTATAAAAAGTTTGGGGTTAAAACAAAATTTGGGGGCCAAATGGCTATTTTTTGAAAATCCAAACGGCTAAATTGGCAGGCCAACGACTAGTTTTTGAACTTCTAACCGTTGGTCAATTTTTTAAAAAAAATTGAAAAATAGTCGTTGGGCCTGTTAGGCCTGTTAGGCCCGGTTGAACCGGCCCAGGCCCTCCATCCAATCTTGGGCTCACGGTTCATTCATGAAGGCCTGGCCCATATGGGCTCCTAGGACCGCTAGGCCCAGACCACCACGGGCCGTCCCGTTTAGCCCAAAAGCCTACGTGGGCTCGCGAGCCTGGGCTGGTTCTGGTCTAGGCCCAGCCCACAATACAGCCTTAGTTCCACTGGAGTTCGTTGTCCTTTTTGAGGACGTTGAAGAATTTGTGGCATCTGTCAGAAGATCGTGAGATAAATCTTGACAGTGCGGCTATGCAGTCGATCAGCTTTTGCACCTATTTCTTGTTGGTTAACAGTTCGGGTATTCCTTCGATAGCTTTGATCTGGTCCGGGTTGACTTCGATGCCTCTTTGTGACACCAAGAAGCCGAGGAACTTTCGTGATGTCACGCCGAAGGCGCATTTCTCGGTATTCAGCTTCACGTCGTACCGTCTAAGTATACCAAAGGCCTCTTTCATATGGTCAATGTGATCTTCTTTCCTTTCAGATTTGACTAGCATATCTTCTATGTATACTTCCATCGTTTTCCCGAGTTGTTCTTTGAACATCTTGGTGACTAGCCTTTGGTAAGTTGCTCATGTGTTCTTCAATCCGAACGGCATGACTCGATAACAATAAGTCCCTTGGAGAGTTATGAAAGTCATTTTTTCCTAGTCCTCCTCTTCCATGAGGATCTGATTATATCCCGAGTATGCGTCCAAGAAGCTTAGCAACTCGTGTCCTTCCGTTGCATCGATGAGTTGGTCGATGTGCGGCAGCGAGAAGGAGTCCTTTGGGCATGCTTTGTTTAGGTCTGTGAAGTCGACGCACATGCGCCACTTCCCATTTTTCTTCTTCACCATGACTACGTTGGCGACCCACTAGGGGTACTTGGATTCTCTAATGGAGCCATTGGCTAGTAGTTTCTCTACTTCCTCGCGGACTGCTTCGTTGATCGCGGCATTGAATTTCCTTCTCATTTGCCGTATTGGTGGATAGAGCGGATCCACGTTCAATTTTTGTGTGGCGATGTCCTTTAGATACCTGGCATATCTGCATGGGAGAAAGCGAACAGGTCTGCATTGTTAGTTAAAAATTCGTGAAATTTACCTGGTTCGGAGAGTTTGTGGCCGATGTAGGCCTTTTTGTTGGCGTCATTTTTATCTAGTTGGATGGGGTCGAGGTCTTATACTGTTGACCCCGTGGCTTCCACGGTGTCGGGTTCTTTGATGACGTCATTCTGATCATCGGGTTTTGTTCCCGACTTTGGTAATTGCTATTCTTCCGAGTTTGTTTCTTTCAACTATTGAGTGTATGTACAATCTTGGGCGATGCGGTAACACTTTTGTGATATGCGTTGCTCGCCCCTGAAGCTAAATATTCCCCAGGGGTCGGGAACTTGATTACTTGATATGCTGGATGAAATGGCCCTCATGCCGTGTATCCAAGGTCGTCCTATGATGGTGTTGTAAGTTGTATTCTGGTTCATGACATGGAATGTTGTTTCCAACGTGAGGCCTCCGGCCAGGACGGGTAGCGTTATTTCTCTTGAAGTTCGTTCAATTGCATTGTTAAACCCTGTCAGTGTTATGCAGCGTGGTACTATCTTATCCTCGAGTCTCATTTGGGCGAGAACTCGGGGGTGGATAATACACGCGCCGCTTCCATCGTCGACCATTATTCTTCTTACGTCAGTGTCCAATATTCGTAATGTAATAACAAGAGCATTAAGGTGAGGGAAAGTCAAATCGTGGGTATTCGACTTATCGAAGATGATACTGTCTTCGAGGTCGTCATATCGTTCGTGTGTGATTGATCGCTTTAGCTTGTGCGTGTTGATACCCAATTTTTCCCAAAAAATATTTTAAAATTGCATATATACCTTTAAAATCATGCATTAATATCAATTGGTATTTTTTCATAATTTTCCTATATTTTTCATTAATTTACCCAGCATTTTATTTCCAATAAATAATTACTAAATTGCATCACAAATGATTTCAAAAGCATTTCTTGATTTAATTTATTATTTATGGTCCTATTTAAACCTAATTATTTCATAATTAGCCAAATTGGCACCTTTTGGCTATAATTATAATATCTTTGCAATTATAGCTCAATCACATGATTTTATACCATTTTTTACCAGACATTAATTATTTGTATTTTTTAAATACTAAATAAACATTTTAAAACTATTGTCTATGCATGAAATTCACTTTTTATAATTATTAGCTATCTTACAAATTATTTTAATTAATTCGAATCAGGTATTTAACAAATAGCCATTTTCATTTTTAATTCTAGCCTAAATTAAACCAAACCCACCTGATTAAATCAAGCCCAAATACCCCAGGCCCAATCCCTTAATACACCCGACCCAATTCCCATTTAATCTGGACCGTTGATCATTTTTTATCAACGGACCAGATTCACTCTTGCCATAATTAACCTAAAGACTAACCTCCCCCCCCCCCCCCATTCTCTCATTTCCTCTCTTCTCTCTCCGCCGTTACACCCTCTCATCTCCTCTCATCTCTCTCAAGCTCTCTTTGCTAAACCCTAACCTTCTCACCGGCCACCTGCTCGCCGGTAACAATGGTGGTTCCACCACCACCCCTAGCCTCCATGGCTCCCTCATACACCGGATTATTGCTACCCTAAGGTCCTCAAGAGAACCAAAGGCGGTTCAACTCACACCCATGGCCTTCTCATGCCGTTCTCAGGCCACCATCGACCGTCCGAGTAAGACCTTTCTATTTCCGGCTAAACCTATGGTTTCTAAGCCCGATTCTCTCTATCTCTAGGTTCTCTCTCTGAAACCCTAATTTTAACTCTTGACTTCTTAGATATGTAACAGATCTAAGGGTCTCCTGAGTAATTTTATTGTTTTCCTTAAAGATCTTTCCGATTTTTAAAAATGCCTCTTTGTCCTCAAACTAGGGTTTCTTAAACCCTTTTTAAAATAACTTCTTCTTTTGATTTTCCGTATTATTCTATGGTTTTTACTATGTTTAAACGTTTATTCATGTTTTTCCCTTTTATCTGATTTAGCATGTTAAAACCCTAAATCCTTTGGCTTTAATCCTGGGTTCTGAGAAATGTTCTTGCTTATTTGTTCATTTAATTTTTTCGCATGTTTGTTGTTTATGAATCCGTTCTGAGTTTCTGTGATTTTACCCTATTATGTTCATTAGGGCTTCTGATTTTTGCTTCTTCCTCTCATATTATGTTTGTTTTGTTAATTCCTCTAGTCATTACTATTTTTTCTAGTTGAATCCCTGATTCTATGTGATTTTTACTACTGTGTTCATTAGGGTTTCTGATTTTCTACCTCTTCTTGCCCATTATGTGTTTATTCCGTTTGTTCATAGAGATTCGTGGTAATTTCCCCTAAATCAGTATTATCTTCTAATTTGAATCCTTGATTTCCTGTAATTGATACCTTTATTAATCTCTTGTGATAATCTCCTTACTGATTTCCAACCTCTGAGATATTTTCTTGCCTTATTTTATGGTCGACTATGCTGTCAAATTGATTCTTATGTTATTTCCTTAATTAGAATATTATGTACCTAGCCTAATTACATGTTCTATAATTATTGTGCTGAAATTATTTCCTTATGTGCATAAAATGGTATCTTTCCTTTTTTGCTACCTATATTCTACCGTTTGAAGTTAACTCCCTTAAATTAAGGGAGTACTGATACTGATTTTGCACTAATTGATACCTAGTTCCATAATTATTGCATGACTTTGATTCTTACCTTATTATTCGACCTAGTTTCAAACTATATATATGCATACTCTTCTCTCATTAACAGACACGAACACATTGGTTCAAAACTATCTCTCACAGTCAAAGCTTTTTGCTTTTCTTTCTTTGTTACTTGCTATTGTTCTAAATTAGCTGGCTGCAAGCCAAGGCTAATTAATGTGCTCTCCTATCCTTCACTTTTGTGTTTGCTATATTATTTACTGGTATGTTCTGATTTCAATTTAAGTCCCAAAACAACATGTTTCTTTTACTCCTTCAGTTTATCCTGTTTCTAGTCTGTTTCTATCTATGGTTTTGCGGTGAAACCTGTCGCTAACATGTTTACATTCCTGTCCATCTATCATGTTATGTTATGTACTACTCCCCTTAAGGTCAGCATGAATAGGTTACCCCCCTCCCTTTACATATGTCTAAATGTGTCCTTGCTCTATCTGGTTTCTGGTATGAACTTTCTTTGCAAAGCAATCTGTACCCTAAACTTGTTGATTCTGTGTTGATTTTAAACTATGTTGATACCATACTGTCTCCCAACCCCATGAACCCCTTTATAGCATTTCCGATTCTGTCTTACTATCTGCCCCAAGTGCAAAGGACCTCTGCATGTTATGTGTGTACCATACGTGCTCTATTTGTCCCCAATCCTCCATTACCCATGTGTGAAGGTTGTTCTTTGAATGTTGTTGAACCTGTGTTTGTTGATTGTTAACTGCCTTTGTCAAAACTGTCTTACTGAACAACTCTCTCTTATTTACTAAAACATTTTCAATAAGTCTCTTTCAACACTGTTTTCCTACTAAAACCTTTTTCAAAATTATGTCAAGCACTCTCACTCTACTCTTAGGTCCTTAAGTTCTACCCCTCCAATGTGTGACTGCTTAGGGATCCCTATGAGATCCCTCTGAACTCTGATGCATTGGGGCTGGCACTTCCACACTGCACTTACTCAATTATGGTTGTGGAATCTGGGTGTGAGAACTTCCCGGGATCCCTTGAGGTCCTTAGGGAACTCTGACACACCCGGATATGAGAAATACTATGAAACCATCTAGGCATTTGAGGTTCTGGAAATCTGGGCCTATTTTCAGTCTCCCTATAGTATAACTTCTTATTTTTCTTTATCTATTTATGTAATTCATTCAATATTGATTTGTAATAATTATTTAAACGAATATTGGGGACGGATAGTGAAACGCGGAAGGTTAGCTATCTATGTTATCAGTATCAATGGGTAGAAACCATGCCTTAGGTTTACGTTTCCTATATGTGCATTAGAATCCATGTTTAGGAACGATACATTCTGAGTATATCATGCATTAGACACCATGTTCTTAGGTTTCATGTATATTGTTTCAGCATCTCATTTGACATTATTTTTATCACTTAGAAATTCTGCTTCTAGGATAAATAACAACATTAATAAAGAGCTGTTATTCATGTGCATTCATAACTCATGCTCTATGCAATCATGCCTTTATAAATTCTGCCCCTTGCATTAGACACCATATCCTTAGGTGCTGCTTCAGCACCACATTGCCATTGTTGCATGTTTACGTTTATCATTTAGAAATCCTATTCTTAGGATAATTAATGTAAACTACATAAATCCTGCTTAACGATTCAGTAATTCTATGTGCATTTAGAGATCATGCTTTTAGGAATCATATCTTAAGCATTATATATCTCTATGTACGTAGTAGATACCATGCTCTAAGGTATCGTTTAAAACACCTAGTTAAACCATTGATGCATGAAAAAGACACAAGACAGCCTCATATTTGATCACCCTATTTTAAATAAACTGGAAATAATCCCTGTATATTTTGTAACACTTAGAACAACATGATTTAGGTATAACAATTTCTAAATTGTTTTAACTCTGATGATTATTATGCATGACTCCCACGCCGAGGCAAGCCTTAGGTAATCAACCTTTATAAAACTGGAAAACTGTCTCTTTTGTGTTTACTGCTTAATGGTTAACAGGCTTAAAATCAGTAGGCAAACTGATTAGGTCCCCCTACTTCTAAATTTACAAAAAAATAAAGCTACATATCTTTTGTGTTTTAACATTCACTTAGACATCATGCCTTAGGGTCCTGCCTAATAAAAATACCTCTTGTTTGTGTTTGAGACGTGTTGTTTTATGTGCCTTATCTGTGGAAGTAAACCTGAGCCTCTTAATTGCTTCTTTCCTGTCTTTATCTGCTAAAGTCCTATTTGTTCTTGCATGTCGCCTAGTATTTTCTCCTTTTAACCTTAGGGGTCTGTCTAGAACTGCCCATAGGTAGAGGTCCTAATTTCCTCCAGGACCATTAAGAAGGGACGGGTAACAGCACGCATAGAGATCGTTAAATAACACTCGCTTAAATAACCTCTAAGGGGTGGAAAGGGTAGATATGGATATGATGACCGGTGCGTTAATACCACGTGTAGCTCCTTTCCCGAGGAGTGATTACCGGGTATTGTATCGATGTGATCCTATAGGCTAAACAACTTAGGACTCCCCATTCCTTATATATGCATAGGTTGTAAATCCTTTTGCATGTGTTTATACTTCAAACCTTTTGAACTCTAGCACATATGTGTGTTTAGACTACGAATCTTTTCAAAACCTTTATCTTTTTTACCTATATGTTTTAATTTCTTATGTGCTACTTGTTTCAAAATTCACAAATTTTGTTTGGCCTGGAATCACAATTATGGACTTTGAGGGGTGTCTAACACCTTTCCCTTGTAGTAATTTCAAGCCCTTACCCAATCTCTGGTTATTCAAATATGTGTTGTAAATAACCCTTAGTAGGTGCCCTAACGCACCTTAATTCGTTAGGTGGTGACTCTTTAATTCCTTTATATACCCCTTTTCCCAAAAGGAAACGAGTTGTCCCAATAATGTCAAAAACCCTGACCGATCCGAAAGGAGAGGGAAAAGGGGGGCTCGACAGTGCGTGGTGGTGAATTTCACATAATTAATTGTGGTCTCGTCGCCTCCGCCGATGATCATTTGGATGGTGCGGGTGGGGAGGGCGGCTTTGGGGGACCTTGGTGTTGTTCTCATCCTCTGCCGAAATTGGCTCTTCCGTGGTCATTCATCAATACTTTTAGGTGTCCCTGGTTGAGCATGTTCATCATTTCTTGTCGTAAAGCTATGTAGTCCTCTATCTTGTGGACTCATTCCTAGTGAAACTCGCATAGTCCATTCAACCTTCTGGTGCTTGGGTCGGACTTCATCTTCTGCGTCCACTTCACCTTTGGGCCGAGCTTTTCCAGTGCGTACACTATTTCTGAAGGGGATACACAAAAATTGTGAGTAGATAAACGTAGGGGCATATCTTTGTCGTTCCGTTGAGTCCCTGTGTTCAGCTTGGACGGCCCTTCCATATGGAGGGGAGATGGTGGAATTGCCGTTCTGACATATGGCTTATGTCTATCACGGTTAGGACGTGGGCCTGGGTGATCCCTTCGGGTGTCATTACGACGATCTCGTATTGACTCTGTATGGACTGACGTTAGCCGTTGAGTTGGGACGTTGAGATCATCCTCATCTGCTCGGACCTCGGCGCAATAGGTGTTGTGGATTTCTTCCCAGGTAGTTGGAGGGTACTTCATGAGTCTGCTCAAAACATTTCTGGTCACCCTCGACCCAGTTCTGTTCAGCATGTTTTAGAAGGCTGTTACGGCCATGCTTTCAGATACATTTGGCAAACTCATCCTGACCCTGTTGAATCGGGCGAGGAAGTCTCTGAGTCCCTCGCCAGGCGATTGTTTAACAGCGAATATGTCGCTCACCCTGGCCTCGGCGTTTTTGGCCCCCGCGTGGGCGGTTACAAATTTATCGGCCATTTCCTCGAACGTTGTTATGGATCGTACTGGAAGCTGGGCTTCCCCTATTAAGGTTTCGCCGAATTTCTTTAATAGCAAAGATGATACTTGCTCTTTTGATAGATCGTTCCCTTTTACCGCCGTGATGTAGTGGATTATGTGATCTTCAGGATCTGTCGTGCCGTCATATATTTTCAAATATGGTGGCATTTTGAAGGTTTTGGGTACGGGATAGGGGTCGCTTCTTCGTTGTATGGTTGCTCTACGAACCGACCAACGTCCTGTTTGGGTAGGAGTTTTGGGGCACCTGGTATCTTGTCGACCCTCTCCTGGTGCTCCTTCATCTTATCTCGTAGTGCCTTGTTTTCATTTTTCATTTCCTTCATCTTCCTTAGTATGGCTGCGAGTGCATTGTTACCTGCATCGACTGTAGCGTTAGTGTTACCTGTTGGGCGGGGAGCGGGTTGCTCGTCAGCGGTAGTTGTTTCTACTGGTGTGGCGTTCTGAGCCACTCCTTAAATAGGCTTGTCGAAGAAGTCATTCAGTGTACTTGTCAACCATGCTTCTAGTAACCTTTTCACTGTTGGTGGCGCTTCCTCAGCTGTGGACGTGGAAGCGCCTCTTTCTTGAACAACAGTTGCACTTCCACGGAGGGGGAGTGAACCACCTTTCCCGGTTGTGACGCTGGGTGTGGCGTTCAGCTCTCCTCCGTCGCTATCTTCATTAATGGTGTTCATGAGGTTAGCAGTAACGTCTGCTATGGCTTTTAACCTTTCTTCTCCTCTTCCTGCCATTGTTAGTTTTTGCAGATAGAAAGATATAGATGTGTGCGTGTAAGTGATGTTGTTTTCCTTTTAGATCTAACAGAAACTACAGATTTTAACTAGAAAATTCCCACAGACGGCGCTAAATTGTTTTACCAAAAATATGATAAATACCTTTATGAGATATTTAATAAGTGAAACGGAAGGTTAATCCTAGTTAAACTCAATAACTGTCAGATCTATGAATGTAGTGGTAAACGAAAGAAATAAAGGCGTCGTAATATTAAATATCGAACACAGATACTGATGATGATTGATAATGAATGTATGAGTGAGAGTGGAATAAATGCATGCAATGGCAACGAATGTAATAATAGAGTATAACATGCCCGGATATCAAGGAATGATAGTTAGCAATCTCGTTGTCAGCGAAGCAAATGACGAGATACGTGGATAGAACACAATGTTCTTGGATCTTGTATATGAAAAGGTGTCTTTTAACTTGGGAATCAAAAGAAAAGACAAGAAGTGTATATTCTTTCAATAGTCAATATTACAAGATGTTCCCTAGCTGTCGGCCGACCTCCGCTTCGACCTCGACCGTTGACATCGTTAGGATTGATACAAATTTTGACCAATACACATGTCATGACATTTATATAAAGATTATGTAATTAATTGTAAAATAAGAAGTTTAAAATCAAGAAATTTCTAAATATTATTATAAAAAAGATACTACACACCTTTGAACAAATTTGAATGAAGATATTGGGGAGAGAGTGGGAGTTGCTCTCATGGACGACAAGATGTGGGAAGCGAGACTTAGATGGTTCGGGCACGTGGGAAGGAGAAGCCTAGAAGCCCCGGTTAGGAGGTGTGAGCGGTTGGCTTTGGCAGGTACAAGAAGAGGTAGAGGACGGCTAAGAAGTATTGGGGCAAGGTGATCATGCACGACATGGCACCGCTTCAGATTTTCGAGGACATGACTCTTGATAGGAACGCGTGGAGGTCGAGTATTAGGGTTGTAGTCTAGGGGGTAGTCGAGCGTTTTTCCTCTTTAATTTCTACCTGATAGTCTGATAGAGTTTTGTCTAGGACTGCTAACGGTTTATGTTGTGTTCAAACTATTTTTTGTTTTGCATAGTATTGTGTTATTGCCTTCTACTTATTTGTTGTCTCTTACGATGTTGATATTATTTTTCTGGTTTCTTTTGTTGTTACGGATCTATTCCTTTGTTCTTTTCTGATATTATTGCCTCTTTTGTTGAGCTGAGGGTCTCCCGGAAACAACATCGTTTCCTTTCCCGAATGAGGATAAAGTCTGCGTACACTCTGCCCTCCCAGAACCCCTAGTGAAATTTTACACCTTTGAACAAATCACGATATAAAGGAAAGAGTACTCTCACATAAAATGAATAACACTTGCCTTGAATAAAATATTAAACTGCTTTCTTTCACCAGACTGAAAGATGATATGACTTAAAGTACAAATTGTTTTATGCTTTTACGTGCATGTTCTTGACCGTGCTTGTTAATTAATACTCCTCAGTTTTAATTTATGCGAATCTGTTTGACTGGGCACGAAATTTAAAGAAAATGAAGATTTTTAAAATTTATGGTCCTAAACAAGTCAAAAAGGGGCCAGAGTATTTGTGTGGTTATAAACTATTCTCATTAAGGGTGTGTTGGTATGAAGGAAAACATTTTCCGAAAAATATTTTCCAATTTTCCATGTTTGGTTGGCTTAAAAGTTTTGGAAAATATTTTTCTCATCAACTCATTTTCCTCCAATTAGAGGAAAATGTTTTCCCTATCAAGAGGAGGGAAAACATTTTCCAAAACTCCTTCTCAACCTTCCCCACCCTATTCCTTACCCTCATCAACCAACCCCGCACCCGCCCACCCCACCCCCGCAAAAAAAAATATTTATTTTTACTTTTTTTATTTTAAATTTTTTATTTTTTTTCTGCACCCCTCCCTACCCCACCCCACCCTCCTGCCCCCAATCCGGTACAAGAAATTTTTTCTTTTACTTTTTTTGTAATTTTTAGATTTCTGTTTTTTTTTTTTTTTGCACCCCAATCCCCCCACTCCACTCCTCACCCGCACAAGAAATTTTTTTTTTTTCCTTTTTTTTTTTGTAATTTTTAAATTTCTGTTTTTTTCTGCACCTCCACCCCCTGCTCCACCCTCCACCCCCGGGGGGAATATTTTTTTAAATATATTTTCAGTTTAACTTTTTTTCATCTTTCGGTTTACAGGTTCAAAATTTTACAAGTTCCAAAGTTATGAGTTCGGAGGTTTGTGTGTTTTGAAGTTTACGGATTTAGAAATTATAAAGTTTATGGGTTCGAAATTTCGCGATTTTGAAAGTTTTGCGGTTCAAAAGTTTATGAAATTTATGGGCTCGAAAAGTTGTTGGTTCGAAAGTTTATGGTTTCATGTTTATTATATCAAAATTATTTATGAATACTCTTGAGAAAATGTTTTCCTTGACTTGCGTACCAAACACCGGAAAATGAATAAGATTACTACTTGTTTTCCAAGAAAATATTTTCCACGGAAAATATTTTCCGTCATACCAAACACACCCTAAGGGTAGAATTGTATGTTTAAGCTAAATTGTTACTAAATTTAGAAAGGGATTGTTCTTTTTGGAACGGACCAGAAAGGCAATAGGTTCAAATAAAATGGAACAGAGGGAGTATGCACTAACAAGAATTACCTTTTAGAATGTAGGATTCGTCCTTCACTTTCATATATAGTCAAACCTCTCTACAACAGTCGCGTTTATTCCAGATATTTTTTGATGTTATAATAAATTACTGCTATAGAAAACATATATCATGACAGAACATAAAATCACTATGGAACGGCAATTTTTTTTTTTTTTTTTTTTTTTGCCTTGGGTATTGGTTTTGGTTAGATCGATAAGATCATAAGAAGGTCTTTCTGGCACTCTCTAAATATATATCCTAGTAAATCACGGGAAAATGTTTAATTAAGTCATCCAAATGAAGGAAGAAAAAGTTCAACGTGATTAGAGTGAACCCAAATAAGTGAAGAAAAAACAAGAAGAATTAACTCAAATAGCTGCCTAATACCAAGTAATTCTCTTAAAAAACAAAACCTATCTTCTAGTAAAGGCTTGGTAAAAATATCAGCTAATTTATCAGTAGTGCCAACAAAAGATAATTCTACATCTCCTTTGAGAATATGATATCTAATATAATGATGCTTGATTTCTATATGCTTATCCCTAGAGTGATGCACATGATTCTTTGAAAGACATAAAGCACTAGAGTTATCACAAAATATTTTAATAGGTTTAAAAGATAATTCATAATCACCCAAATGATGAGACATATAAATGTGCACAACATTGTCCGATGGCAATGTATTCAGCCTCCGTAGTGGATAGTGCAACAAATCCTTATTTTTTACTATTTCAAGATATCAAGGATTTTTTAAGTAATTGACATGTTCAACTGGTGCTTTTTTTATCTTCCTTATCAACCACAAGATCTACATCTGATAATCCTTCTAATTTAAAGTTGAACTAAAATAGTTAGTGGAGGAATAATATATATAAAGTTCATGTATTATATGTGTATAATCGTATATAAATTAATGTATAATTGATGTACATGGCTTAAAAGTAAACATTGAATATGACCGGCTATTTGTGTAAAAATCTCAAAACAACAATGCAGTTCGCACAAGCACAGAATAAGGAGAATTTGTGGTAAAAATAGCAGGGGCTAGCAAGTTTTCGGGCTGATCATCCAAAAATAGCCAGTGTTTGTCAAGTCATTGAAAAATAACCATTATTTTGCTGCAACAGAGACCGGCCCAGCATAATAAACTGGAGTTCGGTACACTTGTGCATGAACTTCCAGCATATTATGCTGGAACTCCAACACGCAGAAAGTTCCAGCATAATGTATTGGAGATTCGAGCACCTGTATATGAACTTCCAACTAGGGGTGTTCGTGATTCGGTTTGGATCAATTTTTCCCTTAAAAAAAACAAGTAAGTCGGTTTTTTAAATATTAGAACCAAACCAAACCAAACCAATTAAGTCGATTTTTTCTCAATTCGGTTTATGTCGGTTTTTTGCTTTTTCGGTTATTTGTCGATTTTTTCTTAAATATAAGACATACACTACCAAACACATATTCCGGCGACCACATTTTCAACGTGACACTATTAAATCAATTGCCCTTTGCGAAATCTATTATTTACTAAAATATATTTATGATAGTTAAATCAAATAGTGATGAATAATTTAAGGACTCAATTAAAAATATTTTTTTAACATGAAATGGATTCTTACACTTAACAAAAGAAACTACCAATCAAACTAGAATATAAAAGTAAAGAACTGTACTAAAAGTGCAACGATTAACATCCACCATAAAAAATTTGAAACTTTGTATAAAAATATACATATATATAGGTGTAATAATAAATTTGAAATAGTTACTCCTATAGTGGGTTTGATTCGGTTATTTTTTGATTAAAACCAAAACCAAACCAAATTTGATCGATTTTTAAAATTCAAAACCAAAACCGAACCAAACCAAAAAGTATCGGTTTTTTTGGTCGGTTTGGTTTGGTTTTCGGTTTGGTTCGGTTTTTCGGGTTTTTATGAACACCCCTACTTCCAACATATTATTATGTTGGACCGGTATACTTTGCTGGAATTCTAGTAAACTTTGTTGGAACTTCAGTACGTAGGAGATGCCAAACCTGAACATGAGAATATTCTCTCTTATCTAATCTACCTTTGTGTTCATGACTTCATTCTCAAGTCATCAACGTATAGTGTGTTTCGCCATGAATTTTTTTTTACTTTTTTTCAAAAGAATTACGTATTTTCGAAATCGGTGTTTGACTTGAAGATGAATTTTGAAATTTTATTGAAAATTTGAAAAACTCCAAAAAGTTATTTTTTAAAATTCACTCAGATCACTCCAAAAAAAAAACCAAAATTATTTTTATATCCAAACACAACTCTAATTTTCAAATACCATTTTCACTTCAATTTTTTTTTCACTTTTTTTTTTTTTGAAATTTTACAACTCTTATGTCCGAACGCCCACAAAATAATTTTATTTTCTTAAAAAAAGAACTTGGGAACATCTTTTTTCTAATTAGGCTGCAGCTCTTGTTCACTCTTCTTTCTTAGCTGCTACAGTTTGAACATCTGACCAAAGACACCAACATTTTTTGTTTTTGTTCACTCCAAAAGAAACATAAAATTTGCTTTTTGAATTGGTCTATGTATTCTTTTTCACATTATTGGATTTTTGTGTTGGGAAAAGATGTAACAAAAGGGTCCCAATATATGTAATTTGGTCAATCTCTTTTTGAACTACAAAGCCTATAGTCTAAGATGTGAACATCATTTATCAATATAATTAATTTTGAACACTAAAATATACATCTGGAGGTAACTTGTTTGTTACCTTTGAATTAATCAAAATTGGATCTCTCATGTGAGTTGATCCTGATCTAGTTAACAAAGACAAATAAAGTAAGGTTAAAAAAATTAGGGAAAATGACATTGTATAGCCGCGGTCAAAATAATAGTCGAAAAAATATATATTTTTTGTATATATACATTATGTATGTTATACACAAATATTATACATATTTTATATACCTTTTTTTACTACCAATATAAATAATTTTTAACGCGGGCTAAAAGTAAAAAAAAAATCCTTTAAATTAAAAGTTTAAAGGGGATGTAATAACTCATTTGAAAAGTAGTATCAAGTTTGAAATCAGACGAAAATTTGTAATCTGCTTTATAGCAACCCTAAAT
The DNA here is from genome assembly GCA_005239495.1 of Nicotiana undulata. Classification (NCBI taxonomy): domain Eukaryota; kingdom Viridiplantae; phylum Streptophyta; class Magnoliopsida; order Solanales; family Solanaceae; genus Nicotiana; species Nicotiana undulata. The sequence continues at coordinate 16,319 of ML280966.1, forward strand.
GTGGCTTCCTGGTGTCATTTTTGTGACATATCACACATATGAGACGGAATTAGAACGAAGGAGATATGAATTATTTGAAATTATGCCATACTTAACAGTGTTAGAATCTATTGGTCAAGAATTTTTCGTCGATATAATTTTTTAATAACTAACACCAAAGAAGGTGTGAGAGGTTGGCCATGGCAGATCTGCGAAGAAGTAGAGGCAGGCCAAAGAAGTATTGGGGGACAGAGATAAGGCAAGACATGATATATTTGCGGCTTACCGAGGACATGACCCTTAATAGAAGAGTATGAAGGTCGATAATTAGGGTAGAGAGTTCGTAGATAGTTGAGAGTATTTTTTTTTCCCCTTATCTGTGGTAAAAATAGCACGGGCTAGCCAATTTTCGGACTGGTCATTCAAAAATAGCCAACGTTTGCTAAGTCATTGAAAAAAAACCACTATTTTGCGACAACAGAGACCTGTCCAGCATAATATACTGGAGTTCGGTGCACCTGTGAATGAACTTTCAGCATATTATGCTGGACCGATATATTTTGCTGGAACTACAATTATTGGAGTTCCAGCAAAGTATACTGGAACTTCAGTATATTATACTGGATTCAAGTATATTATGCTAGAGTATTTTCCGGATTTCGAAATGTGTTTTCGTTCAGATTTATCTTTACATAAAAAGTGGGTAAATTTCGATTACTTTTGAATCTGTGGCTATTTTTGAATGACCACTTGTAAATCTTGCTATTTTTGAATATCTTACTTATCTACAACATACCCAGTAAAATCTCACTTGTGGGTTCTGGAGAGAGTAATGTACGCAGACCTTATCCCTACCCCGAAAAAGATAAAGAGGTTGTTTCCCAGAGACTCTTGAATCTCTTACTTATCTGTGGCATTAATATTATTCTCACATTTGCTTGTACGTAAATTTCTATTACTACTAGTTGTTTTTTGCATCGATTATCTTATTATGTTGTTCTTGCATCTTATATTGCTTCTTTTCCATGGCTTCTCCATTATTGTATATCTTTTCAACAACGATGTGAGAGTTGAGGGTCTATTGAAAACAACCTCTCTACCTTCACTAGATGGGGGTAAGGTCTGTGCAAACACTATTCTCCCCGAGCCCCGCTTGTGAAATTTCATAGGGTTCGTTGTTATTATTGTTGTAATGTATATGTAACACGAGAGATGAATTTTCAAAGTTTTGTTGTCATTCCATATTTTCGATCAACTTATACAATAATGATTAGGTGGGTTGCTCTGATGGTAAGCACCCTCCACTTCCAACCAAGAGGTTGTGAGTTCGAGTCACCCCAAGAGCAAGGTGGTAAGTTCTTGAAGGGAAGGATGCCGAGGGTCTATTGGAAACAGCCCTTCTACCCCTGGGTAGGGGTAAGGTTTGTATACACACTACCCTCCCCAGACCCCACTAGTGGGATTATAATGGGTTTGTTGTTTTATACAATAATGATTATAATGCTTCACCTTATTGAAGTGCTTCAGCTAAAGGTGAAAAACTTTACTTGTTTAATTAGGCCTTCAACATATGTACTTCAAAGAAACTACTTCCAATTTTCTTTAATCAGAACTAGGAAGAAATTCCTGCAAATACCAAGTTCCTAATATCATTCTTCCAAATGAATAAATCCATACTTTGTACTATTATGATGCCCTTCTCTCAAAGTTTCTTCGTCCTTTTACAGTTAAAAAGAAAATATGCAAGGGTATTTATACATCGCATTTGAGGAATATATTGATCAGAATAATCTGCTGCCTTGAAGGAATCAGTAATTTAGTAACAAGACAGCTGAAGAGAGGATGACGTAACAATGATAAGTAATCTAATGGCGAATCTTCTCGGGAAAAGTTACATTAGACATGCTTCTGTTGATCTGTTACACCCTTGAAAGTAAATGCTTGTTCATTTAATTGTCCTGGTCATGTCTATGAATCAGTAATTTCCAATGATACCTAGGTTGCCAGACTAGTATAATGTTGTTTGTTCAGAACCAAGTGGAGTGAATTGGCTTTCTTTTTGAGAAAATACAATGAAAGTACAAGAGATGGATAAACCATTAAGAAGAACACATCAAGGACTACAAAGTTGACGATGTGACAACTGACCTTACTGTCGGCAATCACACAATTTCAGATGCCTCGTCTGGAGTTTGAACGTTTCCGGTCTTCAGTATATTTTCTAGTGCATTCTGACATCTGATGAAGTAGATATTAATTAGTATGTCTATGAAAACATCTATTTGCAAAAGAATGCTAAATCAAATACCTCCAAGGTAGATGGTCCAGGAACATGTATGGCGATACTATTATATCTTTGAATGCTTCTCTTTTCACTACATAGGCCCTATACCTGCTTCTCTCCCAAATTCTCCAGCGTTTCCACAATGGTTTATGAAGGCCATCCTTCTGTGGCACAATATGGATAACAAGACCAGGTAAAAACAACTCTGGGATATTCAATGATGACTTATGTTCAGAAGATGGAACAGCCTCCATAAATTCGACTAAAGGATCACCAAATGGACTGGAATCAGATGTAGAACAATTAAAAGGACTGTTGAAACGATTTGATGAATCAGTTTTCTCATCAGAGCTAAAATCTGTATCTATGTCATGCAAAAAAGAGGATCCTGGTTCGTGCTTTGCCAATCCTGCAGAAATAGTTAGCACTTTTGCATGAAAAAGAGAGATAGCTACAAATAGAACAAACTGCAGACAAATACAGTTAAACTAAACACAACATGATTAAATGAGGCATGTATTCACACGGAATATTCAAAAAGAAGTCCTGTAGTACCATTTTCAAGCTGGCTATGGTTGACTTCGTTCGTACAACTTGACATTGCTGTCAAAGAATTCACTGACGAATCTCCATTGTTCATGCTTTTCTGACACACACTCAGTGAAGTAAAGTGATGAGCAAGTTTAAAAATTGTTGTAATATCAACAGTGCCATCTTCTGATAGTGCCCTAAGTGCAGCTGCTTGAAGTCTCATAATTGATGCTACTGAAAGGCGTGCTGAAAATTCATCATTGTTTACAATGCTGAAAAGATGTCAATAAAAGTGGAAGTTAATTTTATAGCATATGAGCAAGCAACACTCAGTTGTGGCAGAGATAATAACACATTGGCAATACCTGGTAATGAATTCTGAACAAGCATCTGCTACCACCAGACCCACACATGGGAGAGCACCATATGTGTAGACGTGTAAATCCGGATATTGTTTGCGCAGCTGCTCAGCAAAATATAGTAATTTGATTTGTAAATAGGCTAGATGTACTAACTCCAGAACTTAATATAATTAAAGAAAGAACGGATAGGTAATACATTGAGGTACACAAGCACCTTGGGAGATCAAAGTGGGCATTAGGAAAATTAGAAGGAGATGAACTTCACATATCTTGACATAACTAGGGTTTGAATCCAGAGAACAAACAACAACAAACCCTGTATAACTAGGGTTTGAATCCAGAGAACAAACAACAACAACAAACCCTGTATAATCCCACAAAGTGTGTGTGTGGTGGGGGGGGGGGGAATTAGTCTTTTTTCTTTTA
>ML280966.1:19951-52780 GCA_005239495.1 Nicotiana undulata
GGGGGGGGGGGGTATTAGTCTACGCAGACCTTACCCCTACCTTTGAAGGTCGAGAGGTTGTTTCCGATAGACCCCCGGCTCAAGAATGAAGCAGAAACAACACTAACAACACCAAGATAAGATTTTGAATTCAGAGAACAAAACAATAAAATTCTTTTTTGCTTGTACAAATCTCGAACTGTTAACACAAAAAAGAGTTTATTCATAAAATCAGGCTGTATAACCAGCAGTTCAGTTACCCATTAAAGAAACTATGTTTTCTATTAGATGGTCTTGCACGTTCAAGTAATATATATTTTGAAGATATGTAGTCCAGTTCAGATCATACCTTAAGGATAGCTGATGAAATCTATCGACATCATATTATTGGAGCTGATTATTATCCATCAAAATATCAAATTACTATATTTAGTTAAAACACTTTACCTAAGTAAGAAAGTGACTTTAACAAAGAAGATCAACTAGATAAACAAAGCGGTGAATTTGATTGGACCATACTCATCTATTATTCTGAATCCAGATGCTTAATAAAGCAAAAATGACACTGACACAAAACCTATACAATTATCACACACTATTTATTTATTTATTTTGGTTCTTTGGATACCAAAAGGGGAAGGGATTGGGGGGAGAAAACGGCAGTATATGTCCTATAAAAAGAGCGCTCAAACGTGATGGAAAAGTTCCAAGAATGCATTTCATTAGCTGACAATTGCATACCTTCATTCCTAGTAGTGCAGCAATAGCTCCTCCAAGGGAATGCCCCACTATTCGCACACCATATCCCTCACACTCACATCCTACTCCCAGCAATGACGAGAGAAATCCACCTGATATAGACGAAGCGCACATATATTCACAAATTATCATAGCAGATGTGCAGGATCGATTCAAAGCGGAAACAAAGGAGCAATTCACTGCATGATGAACGTGTTTGAGTTTATCTCATAACAAATTATATCAATAGCTATTGGGTACTCATCAGAGGCAGATAGTTATCAGCTACTAAGCATCTTCTTGAACTAATCACAGCATATGAATCAAGAAAAATAAACTGACAATAGGTGAAACAACTCAACCACAGCTTCCTTCTAAGAAGCAGAATTGAGAAATTTATGACACACTGCCCACTTTCAATGCGGCGGAAATATTGGATAGCAGAACCAATTAATAGGAATGAGCATAAGAGGCACTGACATGGGTACTGTAGGGTGCCTGTCAATCAGAATATAATCCTGTACACTACGTGGGGCATCCGTAATAGCACCTTGAGCTCTATAAATTAAACTTGAGAAAAGGTATAACACTTCATAGGTGAAAAAACTCAAGAAGAATGAGCAAGAACTGAAAAAACACATAAAGAGTGATGCAGAGAACAGAAAGTAGTAGTTATTTCTGACAGCGTAAGAAGATATTAGTTACCTTTAAAGCTGGAATTATAGGGAAAGAAAGGTTACAAACAAATTTGCGTCAACCCTTTCAAAATGATTTTTTTATGTTAAAATACTGAAGCAAGTTGAAAGAAGATGACCAACATAATTAAAGGTCGGTATTTAAAGAGATAATAGAGGGTACACTTTCAGGCATTAAATTTATTTTTACTTGGAAGAAGAGAATATTAGAGCCAGAATTATTACGTCAATATTATGTTCGACATTCTGGAAAAAATAATATAGGGGATAAGAAAAACACCATATTAAGCAGGAATAAAATAGAATTGCCAAGCTCCTCGGCGATTTGTTCAAAGTTGGGTTTGAATATAACCACTAACTGTGTTTGGATTGAAAAATAACTACTTAACATATTATACATGACCTAGAACTCCTAATATTGTATATTAATCGTCACTCACTACAGGGCAGATTCTTTTCTCCGTCTTGTTGTTCTATACAGTCTAACCTAAGAAAGATTCACCTTTGTGGGCTTAAGTGACTGATTAGAAGTGTTTAAACATGGTCCAGTCATGTTTAGGCATTCAACCAGTCACTGTAACGTTGCAATCTGACCCATTGTGAGCCATTCCTCTTATCTTGCTGGAGAAAAACGTATGTGATTGCTTATTAATCCATTACAGCATTTTTTTCAGCCCACAGGTCTTGGCCAAAGGAGGACCCAACTTGAACTTTCTTTCATGTTTTCCAATCCTCTTCCGTACAGTAAATCTCTGCAAAACTCAGTGATTGTCGTAACTGGTAGCCATCTTCTCTGGAAGGACCCTCATCCTTACCTGTCGTCTTCTATGGGAACTCGCTGACCAACTCGTATCCAACACCTCATTCACATCAATCTCTGCATTGGTATCACTAGGCATCCTGGTGAGTGGTGATTTTGGTGCTCAAATCAAGTAAATCCAAGTTCTACAGCAAATGTATCCATCTTCAGTTAGCATACAGCAAGAATTTTACACACTTTTACTTAATATATTGACTCTGGACCTATGTTACATGAACTCGTCTATGAATACGAATTCTAGACAGGTGTAGGCATATATCAAGTATGGGAACAGTGAAACTTATCAACCTGCAATTCTAGCACTAATAACTACTCTTAGTAAACTAGATGCTACGAATGATTCCAGGTCACAAACAAATACTAGCAATTAGCCAGTGCTTTCACCAAAACACAGCAAGAGATTGCTTGTATGTTGTACAAGTGAAACAACAGTACAAAATTGAATGTCTTAAAATTGTTCCAGAGAAAACAGGGAAATCAATAAATAATACAGAAAACAATGCACTATACCATCTTCAGAATTTCCATCTACTTGCATGTAAAGATCACGTGCGGCCTCAACTACTCCCGAGTGTGCATAGTGTGGTTTGGATGAAACCACCCTTTGACGAATGCACGGGTCAAAATGATTGCCACTGAAAAAGAATGGTCAAAAAAAAGGAGAATCGTCAAATAGTGCTGACTGCATAGATCCTATGCAGAAACCAAGTACGGCAAATTTAGGCAGCAATAGAAGCAAAAAGAAAATCACATAACATTACTACAGCGAATGTTCAATCTCTTCCTGTAACAAACAGTAATTCTATTATGTGCTTATAGATCATTTTTCCTTCATTTTTTATGGTTTTAGCTTTAGGTTTAACAGTACAAAGTGTTACTATTGTGAATCTCATCAATATTTAATATAACATTGCTTCTACAGAGAAAATGGACAATGGACCCAACTCAACTCCAAAAGTTAGCTCAAGTAGCAATGATTAGACTATATAAGGAAATTACATCCTAGACACTTAACTGACTTGGCATTCTAACACCTCCCCCTTCACCGTACTATGAAAGAATCGAAACATCCAACACAAGATCTTTAGGCAATGGGTGGACCGATCCAAACTTTTTAAAAACTGTTTGGAAATTTTTACAGAATTTATGAACAACAATATACTCAATGCTCTCCGGCACGAGTAACTCTACTTTGAGGTTGACACTTGACACGTGAATTTTAGTGTGCACTTAGCGGAACGAACTCTAGCTTACGTTTAAAACACACTGATAGAAATGCAAAACAGACAGAAAACGCTATAATGGTAAAAGGAAGGCAGTCAAAGGATGTCTGAAACTTATGCCAAAAGCGGATTTACGTGCATGTGAATGTGCATGTGCAACAAGAAAGGACCAAAATGAGAGAGAGGGAGGGAGGGAGGGGGAGAGAGAGAGAGAGAGAGAGGGAGAGAGATTACTGTAGCAGGCTATCTAATTCTCCTTCAGTAAGGCAGCATTCCCTGCCTAAACCATCAGTTATGAGGTCTTCGGGGGTCTCAGTCCCCCTCACAGCAATTACAACGGATTTCACATTATGCAAAACCACAATAAAGTATGCTGCTTTACACTTTCCCTGAAAAAGAGATATGGAAGATATTATTTTTCTGAAATGAAAGACAATATTTCTTTTCTGGATAAGAAAAATGAAAGACAATATCTAAGGAACAATAATATACATAACCTATTTCTCCCAAAAAAAGAAGAAAAAAATCCAAAATAAGACATGTTTTAGTACTCATGGTTTCACTTGATTCAAAATATTCAAAAAAAAAAGAATGCATGGCCAACTTTTGAGGGATGTAGAGGAATTGTTGCCTGGAAATCACTACTATGTTAATCGAAGCCTTTATATCGCCCATTCCTCTACTAAACTCTGCTCAGACAGGTTCCATTCCCATTTCAGCAGCAAAAAGGGATTAAACATTTTCACTTGTGAAGTATTAAGTTTTATTAAATAAATGGGAGAGGAAATTCCCGCATAATAGACATATATAAAAAATTAAAGAAACGTCATAAGAAACCTTTTTTGTAAGAGAGAAATGTCATACAAAAACATGATTCTCTACAAAAGTAACATGTCATCTAGTACTAATGGAATGTCACAGATGATCCAAGAATGAACATAAAATAAGAAGGTTTACTAATTTATACAAAAGACTCTTCAACTCCTTCAAACTCCCACAAGGAAATTTTTTTGGTATCTTTTCAACTTTTCAGTAACAGAAAGTGTGCACATGAGAGACATGTAATATGTTGGTATGCTAAACAAGGTGCTCTTGATTAGGACCTTCATGCCCCCAAAATATCTTTTCTTCCATCATGTTAACCTTTTCACCACTTCTCATAACAGATTCCATAGAGCAAACTTCGTGCTACACTGTTAATTGTGTCTTGATTCAGGCACATTCCCCGAGAAAACTCTCTTTCCTACTTCCTAGGTTAGCAGAGTAGCTTTCTCCGGTGTAATACCCACCGGAACCCCTTTCTCTTTCTTCTCCATCTTATACAAGTTTAACCATAATAACATGGAGAATAACAGGATTTATTACAATGCGGGTTTCTAATCTTTCAATATCACAAGGAACAGTACGAGATCAGAAGTTTGGTTCGATTGGTTCGAACGCAGTAGAAAATTAATGAGGTCTACCACAGTAAGCATTAAAGTTATGAAATGGGTGACAGGAGTGTTTAATGTGGCTTCAAAGGAACATAGCAAGGAAATAAGAAGATGGTCTATGAAAGACCATTACACAGAATATTACTGCAACCTTAAATACAATGAGTATGGTAGGTACATCAGTTTCATTGCAGTACAAGGTGATAAAAGATCTGTTATAATTACACCAGAAATATCATTAAATGCTGGGTGGGGTGCTATTGCCCAGAAAATTCATAGGCTCATTAATGAGTCTGATAAAGAAAAGAAGAGTCAGCTGGAACATATACCTCGCATGGAGTCCTCTTTCAAGGAAGCAGACAACACAAGCAGGTGGCAATCAGAAGGTACAAAAGCATCCCCAATCAAAATCAACAAGACTAAAATCACAATCCCAGGTGGAACAGAGATAACGGAAAAAGACGTCTTGAGTCGATGCATAGTAGGCAAGGTTCTGTCCCCTATGAAGGAAGCACCAACTTTGAACGACATCAGAAGATGGGCATGCACCATTTGGAAGTCTTCCATCAGTACTAATGTCCATGAGTTGAACGACTCACAGTTCCTTTTTGAATTTCCTTCAAGGAAGGAAGGAGAGCATGTTCTTAATGGTGAATGGCAATGGAAGAAATTCAAAGTCTGCTTAGGCTGGTGGAGCCCTACCACGGGATGCTGGTCGGAGGAGGTGAGGCGGGACTGGGTGTGGATTAGGCTTTTGGGCCTACCGGTAAATTTCTGGTCGGAAAATGTATTCAAAACAATAGAAGATCAGTGCGGGGGATGGATCGACACAGAGGAGGAAACAATGCTCAAAAATCACCTTCGCTGGGCAAGGATTAAAGTGAGGGGGATGGTAGCAAGGTCCCTAGAGAGATAGTACTAGAAAGTGACGATTTGTTGTACGAAATTCCAGTTTGGTGCGAATCGTCGGCGACTGTGGTGGCGGTCTCTTTGAGGGAGGAAGAAGAAGAAGGTAGTAGACTGATGGGTAATGAAAGAAGTTGTTGCCCGTTGGTTTATAATGGAATCAACCTTGGTAAGGGCGTACTGTCGGCGGCTTTTCAGGGTAGTCACGTGAGCCCACAGCTGGAAGGGAAGGGCTTTAAAATTTTTAATTTGTTGGCACATGTGCCAGGCTCACGTGTGGTTGGGCCCATATCGGTAAATAAGAATTTGGGCTCCAAATTGAAATTGGGCCCAAGCCTGAATGATTACTCACTAAAGTTATGTTACAAAAACCCAATCCCATTAACCCATAAAGAAATATTTAAAGACCCTCTTTTAATAGAGGTCCAGGCCATCACAACAAAAGAAAAGAAAGAAGGGGCGGACCACCCTCAAGTCAGAGACAAAATCAGTGACGTTTCCTTATATCCCCAGAAATATTCTGCAGAGACAGAGAGATCAACCAAACCAGACACAGTAAACATGGAGATTATCAATCCAGAGGATCAATATGAAGTTGAACCACAGGAAAACACTTGCATGCAACTGGGGAGGGGCACGATTTGGGGGAGTGGACCATTGAAGAAGTTCTTCCTCTAAATTCTTTAATCAGTAAAGAAGAGGATGACGCTGACTTTGATGCACCCAGATAATCGGATTGAGCAAGGAATTTGGGGTGGAGTTCAAAGGTTGTGAGAAGGAAGCTTTTCAATTATTTATGAAAATTGACCGGCAAAAGGAGAAGTGCAATGGAATCGACCTCATCGATTATGGAGACAGTCACTCCAAAAAAGAAGCAAAGCAAAGAAGTTAGGAATTTAGATATAGGGAGCAACTTCAAAAGTAATGGAACAAGGAGCAGGGGCCAGGGGGGATATATGGCCATAGACAATAAATGATGATCAAAATTGTTTCATGGAATGCTAGGGGGCTAAATAGATATAGAAAGAGGGAGTTGATAAAAAATATGATGGGTAGTTGGAAGGCAGAAATCTACTGCATTCAAGAGACAAAAGTAGAAGGGGATATAAGGGAGTTTGTTAGAGACTTATGGGCCAGTAGGTGGGTGAAGTTTGCTCAATTAGAAGCTAGTGGGACTAGAGGGGGCATTCTAATTATGTGGGACAGTATAATATGGGAAGGGGAAATAAGTAGTGTGGGGATGTATTCCATTACAATCAAGTTCAGTGGAAGATCACAAGATTTTGTTTGTCACCTATCCAGCTTATATGCTCCTAATGATAGAGGGGAAAGAGAAGAAGTATGGTGGGAGGTAGGTGCTGCTAGGGGGCTATTCAATGGGCCTTGGGTGGTGTGTAGGGATTTCAACACTGTTAGATTTCCATCAGAGAAGAAGAATTGCAGAAATTTCAACAGGTCAATGATAGAATTTACAGAATTCATCAATGATATAGGGCTAGTAGACTAACAGTTAATGGGAGGGAGGTTCACTCGGAAGAAAGGGGTTGATCACAGTGTTGCGGCTAGACTGGACAGATTCCTAGTCTCTGAAGAATGGGATGAAGGGTTCAGAAAAATCAACCAGTCTATCCTACACCGAGTCACATCAGACCATTCCCCTCTGCTACTGCGGAGTGGGAACTGGGAACCAGTTAAGTCCTATTTCAAGTTTGAAAATTGGTGGTTGTTGACGGAAGGTTTCAACGAGAGAATCAAAGGTTGGTGGGAGTCCTTCTCATGTGAAGGCAATCCTGATTTTGTCCTAGCTTTCAAGTTGAAAGCTCTGAAAGGGAAGCTCAAAGAACAGAGCAATTCACTCAAGGCAACCTGAAAATGCAGAAGTTGAGTATACTGGGCCAACTAGCGGAACTGGAGGAGACACAAGAAGTGAGGCCATTGAATGGGGATGAGAAACTCAAAAAAGCAACCTTATTGTTAGAATTCGAGGAAAATGCTAGGAAAGAAGAGATAGCATGGAGGCAAAGGTCCATAGCAGTATGATTGAAGGAAGGGGACAGAAATACAAAATTCTTTCACACAACTGTCAATGCCCACAAAAGATACAACAACATCGACAAGTTACAAGTGAATGGTGAAACTATGGAGAACCCTGCAGATATTAAGAGAGAGATAGTGGCCTTTTATCAACACCTATATACTGAGACTGAGATTTGGCGACCAAAGTGCAGCCTAAGGGATTTTCCCACCATTAATCCTGAAGATAACCAGATGTTGCTGAGTCCTATTGAACCACGGGAAATTTGGGAGTGTGTTAAAGCATGCGCAGGGGACAAAGCTCCGGGCCCAGATGGATATACAATGGCTTTCTACATCCAATGCTGGGAAGTGGTAGGATCAGAGGTGATTGTTGTTGTCCAAAATTTCCATGAAAATGGGACTTTGAAAAGAGTTTTAATGCAACCTTGGTGGCTTTGATTCCAAAGAAAGTTGGGGCCAAAGAATTAAAAGATTTCAGACCTATTAGTTTTGATAGGAAGTTTCTACCAAATAATTTCAAAGGTCTTGGCAGAGAGGCTCAAAAAAGTCATTGGAAAACTGGTGGATACCCAACAGATGGCCTTCATCAAAGGAAGGCAAATCATGGATGCTATTCTGATTGCAAACGAGTGTGTTGATGTCAGAATAAGGAGCAAAGAACCGGGCATTCTGTGTAAGCTGGATATTGAAAAGGCTTATGAACATCTGGGAATTTCTTTTGGGAATTCTTCTGAAGATGGGTTTTGATGTGAAATGGATCAAGGTTTGAGTAAGTACTGTGAGATTCTCAAATCTGATAAATGGGTCACTTGTTGGATTCTTTCCATCACATAGAGGTTTGAGGCAGGGGGACCCTATATCCCCCTTTCTATTCATTCTAGCAATGGAAGGTTTAAACAGTCTGTTTAGAAATGCAAAAGAAAACAACTGGATAAAGGGCTTCAGGGTGAACTCTAGAGTTCCAGTCACGGGAAGTCTCCCATTCACTATATGCGAGATGATACTCTAGTTTTTTGTGATGTTGATAGGGATCAGGTGCTCCTTTTGAGAGTGATTTTCATTCTCTTTGAAGCTATTTCTGAATTACACATTAACTGGAATAAGAGTTTCATTTATCCAGTTAATGAAGTAATGGAGATTCATAGCTTAGTGAATATTCTGGGAGGGACTATAGGAACTTTACCTACAGTTTATCTGGGAATGCCTCTTGGAGCAAAAAGCAGATCCAAAGGGATCTGGAATGGTATAATTGAGAAGTGTGAAAAGAAGTTGGTCAACTTGAAGAGCCAATACCTATCACTGGGAGGGAGACTTACACTAGTCAATAGTGTTTTGGATGCATTGCCAACCTATATGATGTCTATGTTTCCTATGCCTGCAAGTGTAGCAAAAAGACTGGATGCTTTGAGGAGAAATTTCTTATGGAAATGAACCAGTGAGAAGAACAAGTTTCATTTAGTCAGATGGGATATTCTCACAACAAGCAAAAAGGAAGAGGGAATGGGGATCAGGAATCTGAAATTGCAAAATCAAAGTTTGATGATGAAGTGGCTATGGAGGTTTGCTACAACAGAACAATCTTTGTGGAAGAATGTAATTGGCCAAAGTTTTGTACTAAGTCTAGTCTTAAAGTGGGCAATGGTATGACGATCTCTTTCTGGGAAGATATATGGCTAGGACAAAGAACATTGAAGCAGTTGTTTCCATACATTTACAACCTGAATCAACAACAAGTTTCTTATGTGGGAGAATTGTGGATGGGTGGAATCTCACCTTCAGAAGACTCCTAAATGATTGGGAGATTCAAAGGATGACAGAATTTTATAACACCTTAGAACAATTCAATGGGACTTCAAATTTTGTGGATAAGATGCAGTGGAAAGGGGGAAAAGAAGACAAGTTTACTGTCAGATCTGCATACAAAGCTTTCAACCAGTCAAACAATCAGATTGGATGTTGGCCATGGAAGATGATCTGGAAAGTAAGAATTCCCTACAAAGTTGCATGTTTTACTTGATTATTAGCAAGAGAAGCAATCCTGACACAAGAAAATCTCATTAAGAGAGGTCATCAGTTGGGGTCCAGATGCCATCTATGTGAAGCTCAGGGGGAGACAGTCAACCATCTCTTTACACTGTAGTGTTATTGATCAACTATGGAAGATATTCATCAATCTGAGGGGGATTCGATGGGTTATGCCAAAGAATATCAAGGAAGTCCAAAATAGTTGGAGAAGAGATGGGGAGCATTCAGGCCAGAAGGAGAATGGAAGATTGTCCCGGCTTGCATATGGTGGACAATATGGAAAGAAAGGAACCAAAGATGTTTTGAAGACAACCATAGTTCAATACAAAAACTGAAGATGAGTTGTTTAATGCTCTTTTACTTTTGGTGTAAACAGGAATAACTAGAAGAGAGTGAGAATATTTTTGATGTTTTAGAACAATTGTGAGTCTTTTAGAACTCTAGGCCTCCCTTCTGGTTTTCCTCCATTGTAATTACTAGGTGGTTATATCATTTGTATAACCTTTTTATAATCAATACAAACATATTACCTTTTCAAAAAAAAACTTCGTGCTACACTCCTAACCGCAGGCGTAGGTAAGTCGTAGGAAGTGTTCCTAACACTTATGCTATAGTTCAGTGTCGCCGATCTCCTCAACTGGGAGAATCTAACACTTCTGCCTGAACTTCTTTCCCCGCATTTTACGATGAGATGGGCTTGCTAAAGACAAAAACAATGTTTTTGTATCTTGAAGTCTTGAGCTTCTCCTGTCTAAGCATACACTTAGTGAAGTTGCATTGCCCCTCAACTTGCATTGCCTCACACAACAAGCGGCCACTTTCCAAAATTAGGCTTAAAGCAATTCAAATTTATCAAATTACAGGCCATAAATGACAAACTGACAGTTCAGGCCTCACATGATTTATAAATAACTTAGAATCAAATATATAGTTCTCATGGTAAGGTGATCACATTGTTTCAATACGTCCTTAGAAACATAAGACCAAATAGATAAGCGGACACAATATCCTGATAAACTGGTTCTTATCAAAAACTTGTGGTGATATTACAAAGGTAACTTGTACAATCAGTAAATAGTATTACACTAAAGTCTACACAAAATCTGGATAGTTAGGTGATCACTGATCAGAGCTTAGGAATGTCATTGCAAAATATCAGCAGCTTAAAATAGCCTATAGATCTAAAGCTAGACTTACTTGATTAACACGCCCTTTTCTGAGCATATGTGCTGACAAATGAACATGTTTCAAGAAGGCTGCTGCATGACCTCGCCACCAGTTGTCACCTTCGAGTAAAGGTCGCCTACATCAAAAGAATTTTATTTCATAAAAGAAAAGAAGAATCAAGTAACCATGATAACAATCAAACAACAATTTGAAATTAACCAAGTGTCACAAAAATAAGGGCTCGTGGTTTGTACAATGAAGCAGATTTAATGAAGTCAATAATCCTTAGCAGGAACCCTCATTTGATTGTGCTGGATCTTAAATTATCATATCTCTGAATATAAATCAAGAAAGCTAGAAGAATCTAGGTAATTCCATTCATCCTTCTATGATAAAATCAGTTGCTGGCAGCAGTACTAGACTAGACACACATTTGAAGTCCCCTGAGTGGAGCAAGCAGTTGTTATCATGCACCACGGATCGTATCGTGTACGTATGCTGATACTCCAACTTGCTTTTAGGATACTTAAGAGTGATGAGCATCTTGATCTTTCTCAAGATCTTTCAGATTTAAAAAGGCTAAGCAGAGAGTTCCTTTAAGCCAAAGCTCTTTGAGGTAATCTGAAGTAGCTTACTTCTTTTACTAGCCACAGTTGGAGCCTGTATATGGTCTATTTAAGGGAATAATTATTTGTTTGTTTCACCAGATAGTGAGGATGAAAAAGCATAAGCTACCCCGTTCATGCTCCCGTCTATCCACATAGTACAAAGCTCGAGTCCCTCCCATAAAACATTAAACTCACATTTTCTGGCGACTTATCCGAAATTGCCGATCCTTTTTGCTCATAAATTTAGAGCATCTTCTATGTCATATTTCAGATCTTACATCCTGTCAATTCCTAGAGGAGTCCCTTCATTCTTGGTATTTTTCCATGTATAATCCATCCATATGCAAGCTTATGACTTGCGGCCAAATGAACTTCTATGTTTTTCCACCGAAACCCTTTCTTTTCAACTTTATAAAGCAAATGTTGCTTCATGTTTAAACAATCCAAAGTTGCTGATCTACAACCAAGACATACCAGTAGGTGTCTTACCTGTTCCATAGCCAGGGAGCAAGAATCCCTTGCCTATAGAGCCATGAACATGAAAAAAGTACAGGATTTCTTCCTATATCAAGTAATAGGCCCTGCAATTGACCATCCCACGTCAAAATAAGGAGAACGAAAATCAAGTCAAATTGAAATGCCTTGTTGTCATACCGTGTAGGCTGCTTCAGCGAACGGATGAAAAAAAGCAGCCTTGCGCATCCTTTCCATGGGTACGATCATTGACTCTTCATACAATTTAGAGAATGAACGAGGATTCTGCAATAAAGCTAGTCCTGAATATCAAGAAGAGATCATTTTCTTTTACCTTACTGATAGAAAGAGATAAGCTTGTTTCTAAAGTGAATAAGTATGAATCGAGCAAGTAGATAACAAATCCAATACTTAAAGCACTTCTAGCATTCATCACTACCATTTTTACTGTAATGTTGGAGGAGAACTTACCGAAGAAAAGGATCGCAAAACAATAACAAAACCTTGATCCGTTGATCATGCCAACTGAACAAGAATTCTCCTCTTAGCACCCTCTAATTAAAATCTCTAATTTTTCCAAATGACTTTTTTATTCTTTTCCATTTTATTTTCAACAAGAAACAATGTGACTTCTTGTATAACTATTTCTTAATTAATACCCTTTTTTTCCTGTACAAATCACTCCAAACATCTGAATTGCAACATTCTGAAAGAACTGCAGCATCCAAACATCCTAAAGGACTTAAACTAGTTGTGGATAAATGTACATAATCCTATGTCCCTTTTGCCCTTTTTGGGGGTGAGTCATGAGTGAAGGTTTGAGAGCGAGGTAGAGCCCATGATTATTTTATTTCTGTTTCTCTATCATCCCTACTGTCAGATATGCTTGCACAAGAATGCACATAACAAACTAAAGAGGTATCCTCATGAGTTTGGAAACTGGGGATACGCTTCTCCAGATATATGTTCAACCAGCATGATTTTGGAAGAGATGTTAGAATACATAATACAATAAAAACCGCTTTGTTTTTAAGAACCTTTCATGTCCACAATCAAGAATATAAGGCATCCAAAAGGATTTTTTAAGGTCTTGCACCACTCTACATATTCTTCAACACTTTCTATAGAATGGTGAACTGTATACTTTACAAGCACCAAATAAAGAATACGTAAAAGTAAAACACAGACCCCTACAACAGCACTAACCTGCTAAGAGCTCCAAATGACCTGTCCCAGATGCACGGTAAGTGACAAGATCACCAAGTAACTGTGCCACAGAACAAACTTCATCTTCCTCTAGCGCAGTCCTATGCAGAAAACAGAGTAACAAAGAAAGCGGGTTAAACAATCTCAATGACAATTCAAATCCTGTGGTCAACATATGCGGAGAGGCCTACAAGTATTTGACCCGTCCCAGACAGCACAAAGCTTCACGAATGCCATGATCAAATACCTCCCTATAATGTGCCTTCCATGCATTATCTTCTGTTGCATAGAAAGACCTCCATCTCAAGACCTCGGCTCCAGCAAAACATTGTACTGGAGCCACGTAAGAAATAATAACCATAAAAAGAATAAGCATGTTGCGTTGCCACCTTGAACCATTTGAGAGAAGCCCTGCAAGATACTTTCACAAGTATTTTCAGTTTGATGACTGAAACAAAAAGATGTTGGTTAATTGTGTTATTTACAAACATAGTAGTCAGGTTTAACTAAGCAGCAATAAAAGAGAATGAACAAGCAAAGATAAGGTAAAATATTGTAATTAGATCAAAATTTTCAAGAAGGCACGCATACAATTCAATATCACCTCTCAGACAGTTGCTTGATGTTGTATCACGATGCAAAAGATTTGTGACACTGAACAAAAGAAAAACAGCCCCAAGAAGCTGCACCACTGTAATTACTGAGGCAATTCGGGTCCACAATAACAGTCTCCTATATTTCCTCTGTAATCAGGACGTAAACCCAAAAATATGTTACAAACAAGAAATGTCTTTCAGAGGGCTCTAACGATTTTACATGTAGAGAATACTTGGTAAAGAAGAATAATTTTATCACATGCCCATCACAGCCAGATGAATATGTCTTGCCAAAATAAAGTAATAATATACTAAAGCAGCAGGCTGGCATTATAATCTGTTTAAATCATAAATGTAAACAACAAACAATAGTTGCATATGTCTGGCTAGATGTTGCAATTATAATCTTTACATTAAGAAGAAAATCACATGCTCAAATATCTTGATCCCCTCCGATGACAGTTCCATTTCTTTCAACCATAAGATACAGTCCAAATCAACAAACATAATATAAATACACATGTGAATGCTAAAAACCAGAGCAGAGAAAGAGCAGTAGATCTGTCTAAAAGGCTAATTATGACGTCTGGATCCGGAAAATAAATACTAGACATGCCTAATCCAGCTGTGTGTGCAAATAAAATTGGGATCAGCCTGGTAAAATTTTAAGCAGACCCTAACTTGCGTAAGAGAAAATATATAACGGTGTATAGAAGGCGATACATCCAATTGTGTTAAGACGCCTACATGGAACAGATTCAAGGATCAACTAGCTACTCTAAAATATTCTAGTATAACAGGAAACCAACAGTTTAAATCCCCAGGGAACTACAAGGAACTACCATACAAAGGAATAGACAAACAACAACCGTGTTGAAAGTAGAAACCTTTTAATTCGAATTCTTTTCTCTCTTTTCTTGGTTTAGTTTTAACCATTGTTATCATATCTCATAAAATATGAGTTATGATACAATTCAATACAAGCTGTAATTATGCATTTTCTGATCAAACTGTACACCATGCGACTACATTATGAATATTTGTGGATTCACATCTGTATTGGGTCTCGGTGGTGATGATGCTGATACTGATGTTGGAGATGGATAATTAATTTATTCCAAATGTTACTGAGTATATGTTTTATTATATACGAGTAAGGTACTTTGCACAGTAGAAGCACCACGAATAATGTGCTAAATATCTACATCAAAGTAAAAGACTATAACTCCTTTACATATGCAAAGAGTCTACGAAGTCCAGATAAGTGTCAAAATTCATTCACAAGTTTCAGCGAAAACCAAAATTATTAGCCTGTGAACATCGAGACTCAAACAAATTGATGCCTCTGATCCTACTTCGAAACACTTGTAATTCCTTTCTTTCTATGTTATCCACGCACCTAAGCACCATCATCCATTATGGACTTGAGGTGTCACCTCATATGCCCTTGCCAACTAGTTACAGCAGCCCTTTAAGGTGTATGGCAATACTAAAGGAAAGCCACCAGCTTTACATTCTTGTATCCCAGCCAAGATTAAATATTGACTGAATTTTGTGGAAGTAAACTGCTTTCAATCCAATGACCATCTTTCTTCTCTCATGTAATGCTTTTGTGATAAACTTGTAACATTACCTAAGAAACGAGTAGTTACAAGCCTCTTAACTCTACAATCCCTTTCTTCTTTGGATCAAAGGTATGAATAAATACATTTAAATTTCTTTCAAAGTCTCATTCTACATCAAAAATAGCTGAACTTTGATGTAAAATTCTTCATCAAACTAACTTCTTAAATACAACAACTAGGCTCAATCCCAAACAACTTGGGGTCAGGCTGAATCCTCACTTCTCCATTTAACCCTCAGCTCACGTGATATCGCTTTAAACAAAAACAAACTTTTTAACTATTTCAACATTTTCTTCCACTGTCACTAATATAGTGGGCGTTTGGACATAAGAATTGTAAAATTCCAAAAAAAAAAATGAAAAAAATTTCAAGAGAAAATGATTTTGAAAATTAGAGTTGTGTTTGGACATGAATATTATTTTGGGTTGTTTTTGAAGTTTAGTGAGTGATTTAAACGAAAATTTTGAAAAATAACATTTTGGAATTTTTCAAATTTAAAAAAAAAATTCAAAATTCATTTTCTAAGTGAATATTGGAAATTTTATAGCCAAACACTTACTTTGAAAAAATGTGAAACAACTACGGGTAGGATGTACGCACGCTTACCCCTACCCTGGAATGGAAGGGCAGAGAGGGTTTCCCATTGACCCTCGGCTAAATTCGAAAAGATGTGAAAATTCTTCGGAAAAAAAAATGAAAATATTTTTATGTCCAAACGGGCTCATAATCTCTAAGCCAATATTCTTTCCATACCTAAGTCGGATTAATACTTCAATTTCCACTCCTCAGTCAAACACCGCCACATAAAATGAAACAAATACCATAATATTACAAAAATAGCATCTTTCACCGTTGCACATAATCAAAACTACTATAAAAAAAAATTAAAAAAAATTAATTTTGTTTACCCGTCTTTGGTGTCGAATAGCAGCTTGAGAATCAGGCAAATCAGACTGAGAAGTTAAAATACTGGAAGCAGTATCTTGTTGAGCAATACCAGTTCCAATCATAGCACCAATTCTTACAAAACTAGCCATCATTATAACAAAAACAGGCGCAATATCCTTTCCTCCACACGAATAACGCGTAATAATTACAATAATAGCACCCATTATTATTATAAGCGCATTAGAGAGGCCTAATATTAAAGCTGATCTCCTTAATTTCCTAAATTCCGGTGCCTGTAATAAAGACACCACCATTTTGCGGTATGATTTGATTTTTGGGAATTTCAAAAAGCTTAAACCTAAGCCTTTTGATCTGTTCCGCAATTTTGTTGGATTGGGATACAGAGGAAGAAGAGGAGACATTCAAATGTGAAATTAATTTGACATTTTTAAGAATTCTGATGATTTTTCCTGTCGTTTTTTTCTCATCTTTTTCGCCTCTGGATTCTGGAGAGGTGTCGTTTAGCAGACGACGTGACCTCTTTTATTTTTATTTTTATTTTTATTTTTATTCGGACAGTCAGTGGCCTGCTAAAGGCGACCTATCATTTTTCTTTTTCAAAACTAGCTCATTGTACCCATGCACGGGCCCAATTGTTGCTTTTTCTCCTTCTTTTGTTTTTTTTTTCCTTTTAACACTTTTGTCTATTGTTAATTATACTTTTTTATGTCTTCAAGGAAAGAAGAAAGATAATAGGTTTTTGTGTAATAACGTATAGAACCATAATTATATGTATTGTTATTTATCTTTTGCATTATGTGCATTTTAATTTTTCTGAAATCGTATTACTATACCAAGTACTTTAAAATACTTGTCGAAATTTAATACTTTATTAGATAATAATTCAAGTAGAATTTAAACTATTTCTACATAGGGTCTACACTTTTTTATTTTAAAAAAAAATTGCACCACTAAACCTTAAATTAATTACTATAAAATTATAATTAAAAAGTCGATTGAAAAATAAGACATAGTGTATTTTTCTCATTGTTTAAATTGAATGATATATAGTTTTATTCATTTAGTATTTTCAGTTGTGTTAATATATTGCTTTTTTTCTTTTTATATTATTCAAAATCTGAATTTAAAACATATTAATATTATTCCAAATAGTTGATGAAAAGGTATTTTTTGATATTTTGAAATAATAATTGTGATTTTTAATTATTAAGAATTTTAACAAGAAATTTATATTTTGTTCTAGTTGAATGACATAATATTAAAAATAAATTAATCTCTCAATCACTCTAAATACTAATCAAATTGACCTTAAATTAAAATATTACAGTTTTTTCTAGTTTTATTTGATATGATTGAGATACTATTTAGGGTACAATGTAATTTTCATCGCAATAGTAGTATTTGTTGAGATTTTTTAAAAATAATTAATTGTATATTATATATTTTGAAATTTATATAATGTTGAATTTTTATTGAATAGAGTATGTACTCAACTAACTTTGATCATAGAGGGAGAAGTATAATTCTGTATGACGATACTTCTCATACTTCCTAATATATAATGATTTTCAAAAGAAAAAAATTCCACAAATTAATTGTCTTAATTTTTACTTAAGATATTCTCAACTCATGTTTTGGAGAGGGAAAATTTATTATACAATTTGAACGAAAATTTAATACTCTATAATAAAAAGGGGACTTGAAACTGTATTTTATTCTTAAATATTTTTTTCGAATTTTATAAAGTATTCCAATTGAGATTGTAATTTAATGAGAACTTTGTATAAAATGATATCAATTGATAATGATATAATAACATTTGAATGTAAATCAACATACATTATTACTATTCTTTTTTAATGAAATCTTCTTTATCTGAAATAATTAATAAATAAAATAAATGAAATAATATTTCTTAAGGAGATAATAAAATTGCATATATAAATGTATGTGACCTTATTATTTTTAATCAGGTGAACATTAGCCTATGGCCACATTAGTTTTGGTTTTCATCTTATTAAGAACCCACAACCAAACTTTTGAGCCTATTATACAAGCAAACAATTCACTAATATATTTGAGATGACCATTATGCCCTTGGTCAACCTCCTCTTCTCTCTTCTATATAATAGGAAAAAAAATGGGTAAACACCCTAAAATCTGCCTGAAGTATCAACCTTTTCGTCCTAAAAGACTCTTGAATTATATCCTTTTTCTTATTAAAATCCCCCTATTGCTTATGTGGCATATTATGTGTTATAAATCGTGAAAGATCGCGTGAAGCCTAGAAAAAGCAATCATAATGGCTCATATGATACTTTCTCCGGTCCAAAATAAGTGATTTATTGTCTGTTTTCACACATATTAAAAAAATCTACCTTTTAGTATTAATTAGCAATGAAATTGACCATATTAACCTTTATTATTCTACATAAATACTCCTAAAACATATTCCAACACTATTTACTTCAAGGGCAATGTAGAAAAAAAATATTTAATTCATTCTCGAAGATTGAAAAAAATACTTATTTTGGACCATAAAAAAAAACCAAAAAATCGCTTATTTTGGACCGCAGGGAGTAGTGTTTAACTGAGGCATTTGCATCTATACTTGCTTTTTGGGTCACCTTTTAATTATACCTGCTTTACAAAAAAATTGCAAGTGTACTCATTTTTCGCGTAACTTCAGACATATAGGCATGAAGCAGGTTTGAACTTCAGAATATTTTGCCTGAAGTCCAGCAAAACTTCAGATATTTTTGCGTGAAGTATGACCTGACTTGCAAAGGCAATCGCGCAAATTTCAGTTCATAGTGCAAATGGCAAACCTCCGTTCAATAAAATAACACCATGTTTTGGCTGAAGTTTTTGTTTGTAATTGCTGAACTTCAGCATTCTAGTAGCTGAAGCTTTGTTCTGTATTTGCTAAACTTCAGCATGTTTTAGCTGAAGCTTTGTTCTGTTTGTGATGAACTTCAAGGCTGAAGTTTTTGTTTATATTTGCTGAATTTCAGCATTCTTAGAGCTGAAGTTCTAAACAACAATGAATTTAATATATCATGATTAGCAGCGATTGATGCTGTTCATTTCAAAGATTAAAGAATGAAAAATATTTTCGACATGAAAACAAATTACTACAAATAAATTAGAACCAAAAATCAATGTGCTTGTAACGCTAAAAAGAGGTTATATTATTATGAATAAGACCAAACTAAACATAATGAGACAAACATATATATATATATATAAATCATCAGGCTAGAACACATAACAATATCTCAATCTTCAGCATTCAGAAAATGAAGGAGGAGAAAGAGGCTAAAATTGTTTAAACAATGGGTACAAATTAAAACTTTTTAAAAAAATGTATATAGGTTAAATGGGCCGACCAAATAGGGTGCCCCGTGCAATTTTTATAACCGTTAATTAGTCCATATTTTTTTTAAAATTAATTTTTTTATTTTTATCTCCGTTTTTTTAATATTTGACATTTCCTCCTCATTTTCACCTTTCTCCTCTATTTCTCCATCTCATCTGAAATTCTTCCTCTCTTATTATTGAATTTCTCTTCAAGCTTCTGAAAAATATTTGCAAAAGAACAACATATAGGAGAACATTGGAGTTTTTATAATGCAAGGGAGATAACCCACGTAAAAATCCTATTGTATATATTTAAAAAGTACACTCGCATATTTTCTTCTTTTGTCCTCGGATGGAAAGGAGTGAATGAAGTTGGTGACTGTAGTTTATTTCGGTACGCTGTGAAGACTTGGAACTAACAAGGAATATCAACCGTAAGAAAGACCAAATGGCAAAACAACAGTGGATCGACTTTACACTAAACAACTCAAATTGAATACTTTTTTGCAGAAAGAAACAACCATTGTCTTAACTCTTAACCGAAATAACCCATACCCAAATCGAGGGTTATCGGGGAAAATGAAGATCACAATGAAGCTTAATAAAGAAAATTGCTAGTGAGAAAAAGAAAAACAATTATGGAGAGATAGGGGAGAGAAGGAGATTTTACTTAATGCTTTTTTCCCTACACCTCTAATCAGAGGCGGATCCAGGAATTGGAGGTTGCGGGTGCCACTATTTATGTATAGTATATGAGGGGTGAATATATATATATATATATATATATAATAAAAAATATTGGATATAAATACAAAATTGACTTTGTCACTGTAATTATTTATTCAGTTGTTCACTATTCCAAATATTGACACTATTTATGAAAATTTATGCCTATGCCTCTAAGTATTATCTACAACTAGCTACAAGACCGAATTGCAGGGATGGGTCGGTTCGGTTATGGTTAACTCAAATTGGTCTTTCATTTACAAAGCAACTAAGTTGGATTTAGGTTCATTTTTATGCTGAATATATATAAAAGTTACAAAAAAAATAATCATGAAAGAGCGTCTCCGAAACCAACTTTCTTTTATGACAAAATAAACCAAGCCTAAGCGGTCACGACATCTTGTTGATATTGATTGAGGAGTTTGATGGAGTTTAGCTGACTGAATCCATCCATAAACTTAGCTTAAATACTACATATTCTTTGTTTGACTAGATTAATTCACCTTTATCATTCTTGGATTATTTTTTACATGTTAATTGTCGAGTTATATGGTAATATGTTCAACGTTCTATAATAATCAACTCAAATCGACTATAATCAAATTATTTTTTCTAGAGCAAATAGAAAAGATAGATCCAATTATACTTCAATATTTAAATCAATATTGTGTCATCAAAAAAAGAGACATCATCTACTAACTATCTTGGAAAAAATTGTTCATAAAGTTAGAGATAATAATAGAACGTAAAAACAAAATAAAAATTGGTATACAAAAGATTGAAAAATAAAGAAGAAGAGAGAAACTTAGCAAATAAAAGGAAGAAAAAATAAGAACAATAACGAAGAAAAAAGAGGAACAGAAACCAAAGAAAAAAGGGGAAAAGAGGGTCAGGGACATCCTCCAGGCGGGTAGCAGGTAGCAGGACCACTGGCACCCACACCATCTTTGTTTGGTTCGGATGCCATCAATTCAATATATCGGTTGTTTAATAGATATATTACATACATAGTAAATATTTTATCGAAGCGAGCGGGTGCCGTAGCACCCCGAACTCATAAGGTAGATCCGCCCCTGCCTCTAATATATTCTACTCGGGTGAATAATATTTACCCATTTAATAAATTCGAATTAATATTTAAAATACGTAGTTAAGTTGGTTTTTTGATTAGGCCAATTAAATATACACATTGAGTATCACATGGCACATTTCTTACAAATTTACGAGAGTACGCACCATTAAAAATGTGACGGGAGGTTTTAATATGAAGGAGGATATAGTTTATGGGATTTTGGGGACATGCGATAGTTTAGGTAAGAAACTGGCGAAAAGGTGATAGTTTAAGCGTGTTTTGGGATATTTACTCGTTTCAAATGAACTATTTTTAGCATTATAATCTCTATGTGACTATTTTGTAACTAAGGTTGGAAATAAGTTTATCTCATGATTAATTATTTTGAAACTATTATCCCACCCTTCTATAGGGATACAAATTAATATTACAATTCCGGAATAATTAATTTCAAGATCAGTTTTACTGTAATTTTATTCCAATTAAACGTGGGATAAACTTATCTCAAATTTAATCACAAAATTAATTATCATATACCAAACGAACCCTAAAAAGAAACTTCTTAAGGTTTTATAATTATGGATCTAGTTATTTCATGATATATTGCATTCATAAACTTGCACTGAAACTAGTCATATAATTACTGTCTTTCTCACATATTTTTTTATAGTCTTAACAATTTGATAAATTACCTTAGCATAGAATATATTGATAATAACCTTCAAATATTATACAGGTGTGTGAACATAAGCTTAATAATATTACAACAACAACATACCCAATATTATTCCACACCGAGAGGTCTGGGGAGAGTAGTCTTTACGCTGACCTTATCCCTACTTGTGAGGATAGAGAGCTTGTTTTCAAATAGACCCTCGGCTCAGGTAGCAAGCTTAATAATATTCTAAAATTAAATTTTTGAAAATATTTGAATATGGTTTTCTTCAACTAGAAAAGTGAAAAAAAGTAAATTTGCCTTTCATTAACCAGGAAGGCACGTCGTCGATCCAATTTGTGTGTACCATGACTATTCCATTGAGTATCTTCTACATTCCACCAATACAGATTATCATATAACTTTGTCCACCAACGATAATATAGATGATTAAAAAAATTAAAAATAAATAAAGGAGATGGAAAATGATTTTAATTCAAAGGCAGGGTAAGAACTACTAGTTACATCATCCATCTGTTATTTTTGCCATTAGTCCAAAGCTGAGAGAAATGTCCCCAAAAGCATTTGGAACAAAGAAAACATGTTGTTACAAGTACACAGAAATTTTGATACAACAGTATCTTCAGATACTACATGCCTCAAAATACTTCTTTCTCTCATTAATCTTCCATGAATAATGGATTGGACGGTTGCTGGCTTCCATAAGTATCTCATTCTCCTTCACTCAAGATTGGTACGACGAGCGGTTTCAACTGTGCAAGATACACAATCGCCCACCTATCCATACGAACAATAAACGCGTTAGAAAACAGTTAAAATTCCATAAAATACGCCATTCAAGTTGGTCAAGTATGTATATTGTATGGGTCAAAATCACATTGAGGATTAAGTCGTGCTGAGAAGGAAGTTATGAGCGACTCGCAAACCGCTATGGGTGGAGTGGTCGAGGACGACCAGTGATCGAATGAGCCGAACAGCCTAGCAACCAATCACCGCCGAGGTCGAGTAGCGAAGTTAGAAATAATAACTAGTTTTGTAGTGATATGCTCAGAGGGAATATTCTGTCGAATATTCTCTCTGGTTGTACTTTAGGGTTCTTTGGAAATATCTCATATAAATATAAGGAAAGAGATGAAGGAAAGGGCATGTAATATTCTATATGATAAAAACACTTTAAAAAGGATAAGTTCTCTAGAAAAACACAAAGAACTACTTTTCGAAGAGATTCAACTTTTTGTGGACTATCTATTGTCATCTCCATCAGATTAGAGAAAGTGCATAATATTCTATCGTATTCTTGTCATTCATCATTGTCTGAGAAAGGAATCCTTCACCCTATTCAATATTGGGTGAACCTTCCTTCTTATTTACATTTATCGTCATTTAATGTTATTTAATACTTGGCGTTTCTTACATATTACCGCATCTTGACACATTTATTGATAGCGTTTTTATTATGTTACATCACTACTCACGTTGTTCATACTATTCATCTAAGATTTGGAGTAATTAACTTTAGCGAGGATTAACTCTTTTTAATAAGATTAATTAGTTTAACCGAAGATTATCATTTTTTTGGTCAAACAGTTATGCTTCCTAAGCCGAGGGTCTATTGGATACAACCTCTCTATGCTCACTAGGTAGGTGTAAGGTCTGCGTACTCACTACCCTCTCCAGACCCCACGATATAAGATACTACTAGGTATGTTGTTGTTATAAGTTGGTCAAGTATAAGAATGAAAGCAAACTAAAAGAACTTATGGTTCAACAGTAGTTCAACCAGACAGACTAGCAATACTTGAACTACTTTTTGACAAAGAAGTCTCTAACCTGGTGGCAAACACAGATGTTTAGTGTAACAACAATGATTGAGGCTTAACCCCAATTAGTCAATGTTACCTATATGGATCCTTTACCTCAATTATGCTCTGTTCTTAGCCAAGTCGACGTTATCTTTAACAGATAATGGGTACTTAAAACCTATGTTGCGCGGATTCTCCAAAATGTAGCCGCACCCGTGTCGAATCCTTCAAAAATGCACTACTTTTGGAGGATCCGACACGTATCCAGCCACATTTTCGGAGAGTCCGAGCAACATAACTTAAAATAGCTCCCTTCTATGTGATTTCAGGTCTGCGTCGTCCTCTTTTAGCACCTTCAATTATCAGACCATCGCACGATTATTACATTTGAAGATCTATATGGAACATTGCTAAACCATCCAATGCGACCTCTCATTTTGTCCTCTATGTGCTACTTACACCTTCAGGTGCATACCATAATTTCTAATCTTGTCCAATTTTATATTAACAACAGACCAATCTTAATAATTGTGTTTCAACGACACTCATTTTGAAGTTGAGCTACTAAGCGTACAATCGAATCTTTCATCGTAAAAGCTATTGAAGACAGAGACGGGTGTGGGTGTCCGACACGGGTGCAGATCTAGAGATCGGATTCTCCGAGAAGTAAACTCTAAGATTCGGGTATACAGATCCTAGTACGGATACGGGTGAAGGGATCCGACAAAAAATAATTCAAAAAATAAAAATTTAAAAATATTTCTAAATTATGAGAAATTTTGTGGAGTACTTGTGTAAAGTGTGGGTTTCTTTTTTATTCATGTAAAGGATTGATTTAAGTACCCTCCACTTCCAACCAAGAGGTTGTGAGTTCGAGTCACCCCAAGAGCAAGGTGGGGAGTTCTTGGAGGGAAGGATGCCGAGTGTCTATTGGAAACAACTTCTCTACTCTAGGGTAGGGGTAAGGTCTGCGTACACACTACCCTCCCTAGACTCCACTTATGGGATTATACTGGGTTGTTGTTGTTAAAGGATTGATTTCATAGATAAGGTATGCTATTTTCTTCAAATTTACCCTATTTTTGGTTCTGATTTTAGGAATCAAATTGTATCTCATCTCGAATTTTTTCGTTCGTCGTGGTCAAAGTACTCAAAAAAAATTTAGCAGATCCGGTGCGGATCCCATACCAATATCAAAAGTCGTCCTATGAAGAAAATCATCTTGTAACTCATTTTAGAGGGCCAAAGGTCAGCAGTCATCTATCCTAGAGTGATGATAACTGAGTACATGGCTCAATTACTTAACCAGCCAACTCCTCAAATGACTATATGATCTTCATTGTAGCATCATCCCAATATACAAAAACAGACAAATCGAACTATGCCACTGCATAGTTTATGCACACTCGGGCAATTTGGAGAGCATGAGCGATATATTAAACAAGTATTTGACCAAAAATACGTACTCAGGAGCAGAAAGGTATTCTACATGAGTGATTAACCACATAACCCCCTTGAACATCAAAACCTTTAAATCATGCAATGAGATGTGGAAAATTCAGAATAAGACTTAAGTAGTTTCTTGTTTCAGGTCAAACACGCGATGTCATGCTTCAACATTCAAGAAATATGGCAATATGTACCATGTCTTGAGCGGGGCACTAAAAGTGTGTTTTCTTTTTCTTTTTCTGTTTGTGGGCGTGTATTCGCTTTGTGTGTGCGGGTGTGGTGTGCGGATGGATGTGAGAGAGAGAGAGAGAGAGAGCGTGAGAGGGCGAGAGATAGAGAGACTCACATCATCCAACAGCATACTGTAGCAGTTATAATCAATGTCAAGTGTAACCTGCATCGCCAAACTTCAGTTAGAGATGTAGCAACGGAGCTCAAAGTTTTCTGTTACCAGAAAGCTAAGAAGATGACAGCGAATGTATTTTCCACTAAATCATACACAATTCATGGAAGAAGAAAAGCTAAGCAAAAAATCCATAATTTGCATTATTTTGGCTTGCTAAAACATGTTTGGTTGTCTTAGTTATCCAAATTGGCAGAATCATGAAATCTAGCATAAGTCAATTCAATTTTCAATAACACAAAGACTTTACATATATTCATAACATATATTAATGGGTGAAATCTTAAAGCTTAAGTCGTTGAAGGTTTATTCAGTGTCACGATAGTCAGAAGAGCATACGTGAACTCGATGCTCTGACTTTTTCCTATAATATCTCCCCGAGTGTCTGTTATCTCAAACCTATTCAGAAATTCCCGGTCCATTCCAGATCAGATATGATCAAAGGATCAAAAATGTTTCAGCACAAATCATTCAACAATCTTGTGCTCAAATCGTTATCACCGGATACAGACTAAAAATCTAGGTGATTTTCAATCCGCTTAAGTGAATAGTACACTTTGTATGGGTTAAAGGATGAAGTACTCAGCAGAATAATCGAGCTGCGCTAAAGCTGGCTGGACACCACCATAACAAAGGTAAATGAAATGGATAGACTTCTCCAATCAATCTAAGCAAGAAACAAATTAAACAACTGATGCAATATCAAAGAAGCATAGAATAGAAGTACAATATTCTAATTATATTTCTGATCAATAGATCATATACTTCCTCTTGTTCTCATAGCTCCGGAGTCCGGACCTTATTTGCTGACTATTTTCATTGCATGTCATCCTATGTTGCGCTGACTCTCCAAAATGTAGTCGTACCCGTGTCGGATCCTTCAAAAATGCACTACTTTTGGAGGATCCGACACGTATTCGGCCACATATTCGGAGAGTCCGAGCAACATAGATGTCATCTATTTTATGGTTTTTATGATATTGTTACTATTTCTATGGTTTCTGTTGACGATACAGATGAATTGTCTCTTCTTGTTTTATTTCCATCTTCCTGAGCCGAGGGTCTATCGGAAACAACCTCTATGCCCTATCGGGGTAGGGGTAAGGTCTGCGTAGATACTACCCTCATCAGACCGCACTATGTGGGATTTTACTGGGTCGTTGTTGTTGAGATCATATAATTCCTTCTATTCCAAAATAATAAACCTATTTGACTTGGTACGGAGTAGCGGAATACTTTTAAAACTTGTGGTCTAAAACATTTTTGTGGCTATAAATGATCTCATTAGGGCTAAAACGGGAAGTTTAAAGTTATAGTTTTTCCAAATTTAGAAAATGATCATTCTTTTTTAAAGGGAGGGAGCAATTAATCAACCATCAATTAGTTCAATTAAAACAAAAAAGTTACTACTACTACAACAACAACAACCACCCATTAGAATCTCACTAGTGGGGTCCCTTACCCCGAAGGGAGAGAGAGGTTATTTCCGGGAGACCCTGGGAAACTAAAAAAGTTACTAACTTTAGTAAAAAAGTGAATATCTAATGCAGTAAATAGACGCTAATTTCTGATAATAAAGCTGGTTTAATCAAGCAGTCAGCACAATAATCAACAAAATAGGCCCCAAAAATAAAACAATGTGAAGGTAATTAGAGCATACAGATTAGTGGAAGGGCCTCTGTTGCAGCAGATTCCAGCACAGAAACACGCAATAACTCCAACCACAACAAAAATTAGAGTTGTTACCAAGAACCCCATTTTCCTCCACAATCTGAGCAGAAAACTGGTTATTTTCTGCAAAAAAACATAAACATCTCAAAATATAATTATAGTAATATAAAAGATACATAAATAAATAAATAAATAAATAAATAGATTATTATTATACCAAATCCGCCAATGGGTTTTGCAAATGAGAGATAGAGAGAGTCTATGGAGAATTTTTTTTGTAAAATAGGAAGGGAAATGTTCACTGGTGTTGGATGAAGGAGAAGTAGAAAAGGTGATCTGAAAAAATATTACTATAATACCAAATGTGTTATTAGAAAATAAAAGATATAGAAATTAAACTTTTTTGTGGCGACAATAATCGCCACTAAAAATAAATAATGTCGAAGTCTTCACTTGGTCGCCGGTAGAAGGGGCGAAATTATTTATTTTTGGGATAATTTCACATAAGTACAATTGACACACCTGCATTATAATATAATAGCTTAGATATCATTTTGTAAATTTATAGACTAAACATAATAGGTTAATTTCCGAAAAATAGCTTATTTCACAAAAACAGCTTATATCACTTTGCAAATGTTTATACAACCAGTTATTTTTATTCTCTTGATTTCCTTTGATTATTAAGTATTTGATAAAAAAATACAAATCAGTCACAACGCAATTCAAAAATTCTGAATAATACATATTATCTGAAGGCAAGAAATTCATACAACTTTATGTGCAATTGTCAATCCAACGGGATAAAAGAAAAATTAAAACTTAGTAAATGAATTGTAGAATCCCTCCAACGCGTATAAGATCTTTTTCATTCAGCACATACATGAAAAAGAAGAAGAGAAGGAAGTGTCAAACTTATACAACATTATACACAAATATACACATTTATATACAATTATACATAATTATAAACTTTCATAGAGGTCTTTTATACACTGGAAATGTGTATACATCCTTATAAACTGAAAATATATATAATTATACAACATTATACACAAATATACACATTTATATAATTATCTAATATTGTATAAGTGTATATAACACCACTTATACAATATTTCCACTAGAAAATATTGTATGTCCAACACTACACTTGCTGTAAACAATGCATCAACTTGTATAAACATGTATAATAGTGTATAAAAGGTGTTTGCATATTCATATACACTATTATATAGTGTTGATACAAACTGCTACATAGTTATAATTTTTTATCCAAGCTTCGAGTTGTAGTAGAAGGTATTGAAAGATTCAACTCGCCAATAGGTTAACAATTTTGCGCCAGCGACTGAATTCAACACCAGACAAGATACACACAATTTAAGATTCAAATATGTGTGTATTTTAATTTTTATTTCAAAATCTTCAATATTATTCTGCTTTCCACCATTAGACTTGGTGGGCTTGGACGACGGAAGAAGAGCCTGAGACTTCTTCGAGCAATTGATGGCAGAATTGCGTAGGGGTAGGGGGAATAGCGGGGGCTGGGTTAAGAGAGGATGAGAGAATCTGTGTGGGTTAGAAAGAAAGAAGCGAGAGGCGGTGGAGAGAGCATTTGGTGTGCTGAGAATGAAGAAAGAAGAAAATAATAAAAACCCTAGAAGTGTGTATTTAATAATAAAGTTTCTTTCAAGTTATATTATATAGGCTAAATCAGGTAAGAACTTCAAATTTGGGCCATTTTCGATTGGGCTGTTAGGCCAAGTGACAAGGGCTGTAATTCTTTCATTATATTATTCATTACTTAATGTTATTAAATTGCCATATGAGTCTTTTATTTTTATTAACTTGCACTTATATATACGATAAATATATTTTTATTACCCATAAAATTTAATTTAATTTTATCTTGTGTGATTATTTCTCAATGTTCTCTTATATTTAAATTTATCAAAATATTTTGAGTATTATTTATTTACTTAATTTTTTAAAATAAATTTAGTATAAATATAATTAAATTATCTCTATTATCCTAATTATACATTACTTTTTATTCTATAATATAAATTTTTTATGTAGTGTTTATCTATAGTATTTTCATTTTTCTTTTTATAATTAGTTAAGATAGGACACTATATTGTATCTTTCGAAAAATATTTACTTTCTTTTCATTCAAATCCAAAAGAATTTTATTTATTATCTTTCTATTTAAACTAAAAAAACTATCTTTCAATTTAAATTAAATGTTATTACAAATGTTATCCTAAATTCCCAAATATTTTTATAGTAGCTTGTCACTGACTTAATCGCATGGCAAATTCTTCTTCTTTTAATATAATGTAGATACATATATTTATTAATGTTGTTGTTGTTGTTGTTGTTGTTGTTGTTGAGTCTACTATGTGGTTTACGACTGCGAATTGCATTAGGAAAGCTGCTAGAGAGGTCTTAGGGGTCACGAAGGGCTCTCTTGAGGGTCATAGTGGGGACTGGTGGTGGAATGGAGAGGTCCAAGGTAAAGTGAAAACTAAGAAAACTGCTTATTTGAAGCTAGTGGAGAGTACAAATGAGGAGGAAAAAAGACTTATCGGGAGTGTTACAGAAAGGCAAAGAAGAGGCAAAGTTAGCAGTTACGACGGCCAAAAATGCGACGTTTAATTTGCTCGCTTATACGAGGAGCTCGAGGGCAAAGGCAGGGACAAGAAGTTGTACCGGTTGGCCAAGGTGAGGGAGAGGAAGACCGTAACTTAGACGAAGTCAAGTGCATCAAGGACAAGGATGACAAAGTATTGATGGATGAGGCACTTATTAGGAGAAGACGACAGACATACTTCCATAAATCGTTGAACGAGGAGGGGGATAGACGCATTGTGTTGGGCGAGTTGGATCACTCCGAGAGTCGTGTTGTTGTTGTTGTTGTTGTTGTTGTTGTTGTTGTTATTATTATTATGGATGAGTGGGGGACGAGTCTAGTAGGTGGTTTACGACTGCGAATTGCATTAGGAAAGCTGCTAGAGAGGTCTTAGGGGTCACGAAGAGCTCTCTTGAGGGTCATAGTGGGGACTGGTGGTGGAATGGAGAGGTCCAAGGTAAAGTGAAAACTAAGAAAACTGCTTATTTGAAGCTAGT
This sequence comes from Nicotiana undulata, assembly GCA_005239495.1. NCBI lineage: Eukaryota > Viridiplantae > Streptophyta > Magnoliopsida > Solanales > Solanaceae > Nicotiana > Nicotiana undulata. Next base: position 50,684 of record ML280966.1, read on the forward strand.
GGAGAGTACAAACGGGGAGGAAAAAAGACTTATCGGGAGTGTTACAGAAAGGCAAAGAAGAGGCAAAGTTAGCAGTTACGACGACCAAAAATGCGACGTTTAATTTGCTCGCTTATACGAGGAGCTCGAGGGAAAAGGCAGGGACAAGAAGTTGTACCAGTTGGCCAAGGTGAGGTAGAGGAAGACCGTAACTTAGACGAAGTCAAGTGCATCAAGTACAAGGATGACAAAGTATTGATGGATGAGGCACTTATTAGGAGAAGACGGCAGACATACTTCCATAAATCGTTGAACGAGGAGGGGGATAGACGCATTGTGTTGGGCGAGTTGGATCACTCCGAGAGTCGGCGGGATTTTGGATATTGGAGGCGGATTACGGTAGAGGAGGTGGAAGGGGCTATGTGTAAGATGTGTAGGGGCAGAGCGATGGGTCCATACGAAATCCCGGTGGAATTATGGAAAAGCGCAGGGCAAGCAGGTTTGGAGTGGCTCACTGGGTTGTTTAATGATATTTTTAAGACGAAAAAGATGCCTGAAGAATGGAGGTGGAGTACGATGGTTCCACTTTACAAGAACAAGGGTGATATCCAAAATTGCAACAATTATAGGGGTATCAAATTGTTGAGTCACACTATGAAGGTTCGAGAGAGGATGGTGGAGGTTAGGGAGAGGAGGTGAGTGTCTACAGTGGCAAAGCCAGAAATATTTCAAAGGGTGTTGAAACTTGAAAGAACTAAAACAAATTCCCAACAAAGGGTGTTCAATGTATATTTTATACATCTAAAATCAATATTTTACTTATATACGCTGTGTAATTTTTCGTAATATTTCGTGGAAGGGTGGTCAGTTGACCACCCTTTGTTATAGGTGGCTTCGCCCCTGCGTGTCTATTTCCGAAAATTAGTTTTGATTCATGCTGGAGCGTTCGACTATGGAAGCAATTCATCTGGTAAGAAGATTAGTGGAGCAGTACAAGGAGAGGAAGAAGGACTTGCATATGGGGTTTATTGACCTTGAGAAAGCGTACGATAAAGTCCCGATGGAGGTTTTAAGTATCTCGGGTCTATTATCCAAGGTAACAGGGAGATTAACGAAGATGTCGCACATCGCGTCGGAGTGGGATGGATGAAGTAGAGGCTCGCTTCCGGTATTTTATGTGATAAGTAAGTGCGGCCAAGACTTAAGGGTAAGTTTTATAGAGTAGTGGTTCGACCGGCTATGCTGTATGGGAGTGAGTGTTAGCCAGTCAAGAACTCCCACGTGCAAAAGATGAAAGTAGCAGAGATGAGGATGTTGATATGGATGTGTGAGTGTACTAGGAGAGATAAGATCAAGAATGAAGTTATTTGAGACAGAGTGGGAGTAGCCTCAGTGGAGGACAAGATGCGGGAGTCGAGGTTGAGATGGTTTGGACATGTTAAGAGAAAAAGCATTGATGCTTCTAGGAGGTGTGAAAGGTTGGCCATGGCGAGTTTGAGAAGAGGTCGAGGTAGGCCTAAGAAGTACTGGGGAGAGGTGATTAGACAGGACATGGCGCTGCTTCAGCTTACTGAGCACATGACCCTTGATATGAGGGTGTGGAGGTCGATGATTAAGGTAGAAGGTTAGTGGGTAGTTTTTAGTTGCTCACAGGTAGTCTTAGTAGCACGCATTTCCCTTCATATTCTTAGATTTTTATTACGTTATGTGGTTTTGTTCGCCTTAGATATTGTATTCCCTGTTGCTATTATTTGGTACTACTTATCCTTTATCTCTCCTTTTCTTTTCTCTTCCCTCTTCTTCTTATTACCCTTCCTGAGCCGAGGGTCTATTGGAAACACCCTCTCTACCTGTTAGGTAGGAGTAAGGTCTGCGTACAGACTACCCTCCTCAGACCCCACCTAGTGAAAACATATTGAGTTTGTTGTTGTTGTTATTATTACTATTCTTAATGATAGTGTCACGACCCCAAATCCTAACAGGTCGTGATGGAGCCTATCGTGGAATTAGGCTAGCCAACCATCACCTTACTGCGCTTTTTGTTCAATTATAATAGTTCACAATTAAATAATAAGCAAGCAACCACATCATAATTAATATAATAAAGTATTAGCGTTC
>ML280968.1:9932-28560 GCA_005239495.1 Nicotiana undulata
AGGAAAGTGAAGGTAATGACTTTAAATTCGCAGGAAGTCTCTTCAGGGTAGGTATGTCTAATGTGGTGCTTTTGGGGATATCTGAGAGGGTATTCAGCGGCTTATGAGCCTTAGATAGCATATTTTATGCTCAGGTTTCGTGTGGTGAGTCTGTATTGAGAGTTGCGGTATTAGGGAAAGAGGAGGTATCAATTCGAAGGTGAGTCAAAAGGAACTTGAACAAATAGGACAACTTGGTAGTAGATCGGATCGAGATGATAAGGGATATGATTAGTTCTGTGGGTGTTATGAAGTAATGAGTTGTTACAGGTGTTTCTTAGCAATTCTCTTGGGATTTTGTGGCATGCATAGCTTGGTTGAGTTAGAAGGATTCAGTCTTGGCGGTTTGGTGTTGTACAAGGCTGATTCGGGAGTTCTTGATGATTTCTACCATAGTTGGAGATGTATATTTCTACTGGCGTGAGGGCCATGTGATGTATAGTGATTTTGCTTCTAGATGGGATCAAATGGAAAGTTCTTGGCTAGTTGGGTACATAGTTGTGTGTGGCTAGGAAGGGAGCATGAGGTTCTCCTATTTATCATAGGATCGCATGGCGTATGTAGTATTTTGTGTATAGTGGAGAGTGGCCTATGTGAGGTCACGGTTCAGTTCTGGAAGGAAGGTCAGAACTAGCAGTTCAGATGATTAGGTAAATGATATCACTAATTGGTGTGACTGGATGGGGGTATACTATAATAAGGGACAAGGTGCTTAAGACAATATGCTTGAATAAGGATGCTTCATTAGTATTGCAACGCTTTCTTGTTGGATCGACTGTTGATATTCGAGTTGCTCGGGGGCACAGAATAATTATAGGGGTATCCCTCGTGGAGTGATTGAGTATTGGAGACATGTTATATATTCGGGTGGTGCAGTTGGGATCAGATATGGTAACTTTGTGCGCTTCATGGACTTTGAGACTAAGAGTTCTAATAAACAGATTATTTTGTGGTTGTAAACTATGAGGATGCGAGCAAAGCTAGTCAGGTGTTAGTATATGCCATGACTCGGCCACTATGAACTTTCAGAGAGAAATAGTACTTAGAGTTATTGGTAGGCCAGTATGGGTGTGTGTTCTGCACCGAGTCGGGATTGTTGACCCCAAATTGCTATTGTTGAGGGATGTACCATTTGATTGTCACTGAGCTTATTCGTGTTTCGGAGTGGTCTATAAGTTACCTTTCGGTGTTTCGAGGAGTTGTGATCGTTGGTTATATATGTGCACAGGGTGTAGTTCTATCGGAGCTTTATAGTGAGATTTGAGTAAGGTAAGTAATTGGGTGTTGCAGGGTTGAGACGTGTTGGTTATGTTCTTTCTAATTCAGGTGGCATGGTATCGTCCGATTTCCCCATGGTTATGGCAATGCATTTTGAGTAATTGATGTCGAATTTCGCATGGTTATTGATTTTTGAACAAGGTGGTTTGGAGTGTGTCAACTGGTCCAGCGGTTGGATGGGATCATGCCGTGCAGCTCAGTTAGGTAGAGGTATGATCCTTGGTGTCGGATTTGTGTTATATGGTTTCACGATGTGTATCAAGCTTTTAGCATGATGTGGTAATGGCAAGAGAAATGGCAGGATAGTCCTCTCGTGGGAGTCTTCTCTATTTTATGAATTGAGCTCTTGGGATGCTGTTATTGAGTGCACGAGTTGCACAAGTTATGGCTCTGGATGATATAGTGGTATTGATGATGACCAGACGAATGGTTACTAGTTCTTGTGTGTTCCTTTCATCATTAGCAGTATATGAAAGTGTTAGAGCGAGGCATGGTTTGATAAGAGGGTATGTACCGGTATTGAGTTGTTTGAACAACTATTGTGGTTAGGAATTATCGCTATGAGTGGTTGAGCCACGCGGTATATTATGTGATTTCATCTTGGGTTACGGATATGACTTGTACTGTGTGCTCAGACTTATTCAGTTTATAGTTATGGGGATTGGAACTTGTAAATTATTTCGGAAGTGGAAACTCGGTTTTAAGGTTTATGGGTCAGGATTTGATAATGAAATTTCAGTTATGTTATGTTATTAGACCCATATGGGGTAGAGTGATGTGGGATCAATTTTGAATATGTGCATGGTAGGTTACACAGCATTTTGGTGTTGCTTGGAACAACTCTAGAAACGTTCGAGGATGAACGTGTGTTTAATTGGGGAGAATGTAACGACCCGGTCGATCGTTCCGTATAATTTGCATTATTATTGTTGTTATTGCCTTGTTATAGATTGGTTATACTGTAATTGATGTATTAGATTGACAGGCTTGAAATCGAATGGTTGTAGTGAGAATTCAGTCAATTAGCCTTTTAAAATAGCCTTAAAAAGGGAAAAGTCAACTAAGAGTTGACTTATTAGTAAACGACCTCGGAATGCGGATTTTATGGTTCGAATAGCTTCGTTGGGTGATTTGGGAATTAGGAGTATGTTCAGAACAATTTTGTGATGTCCGATGTAGAATTAGGCTTGAATTGGCGAAAGTTAGTTTTTGGTGATTTTCGGTCGGCATTGGAAAATAGGCTATAGGGCTCGAAATGGAATTTCGACAGTTGGAACAGGTTCGTAATGTCATTTTGGACTTGTCCGCAAAATTTGAGGTCAATCGGAATTGATTTTGATAATTTCGGCATCATTGGTGAATTTTATAAATTTCAAAGTTCTTAGGCTTGAATCCGATGTAATTTTGGTGTTTTGATGTTAGTTTTGGTGTTTCGAGAGTGCAACTAAGTTCGAATGATGTTATAGGATGTGTTGGTATATTTGGTTGGGGTCCCGAGGAGCTCGGGATTGATTTCGGATGGTTAACGGGCACTTTTGGACTTGGGAGAAATGCTGGTTTTCTGGTGTTAGTGCACTAGGAATTTGTTCACCGCGATCGCGTAAGGTTAAAGAAAGGCAGGGGAAATTTATGCATAGCGATCGCGGAAGTGAGGGTGCGATCGCATAAGGTGAGTGTCTTAAGAAGTGCGATCGCGTGGACATGATCGCGATCGTGTAGGGTCAGTCAGGCGTGTGGGGAGTGAGGTCAAACGTTCTTCGCGATCGCGTGAGAATGGATGCGATCGCGTAGGTTGAGGCTCTATTGAACCGCGATCACGTGAGTTGCATTGCGATCGCGGAGGTCTGGGGGATTGGTCAGTGCGATCGAAGTGCTAAGGCTGCGGTCGCGGAGAGCAAATCACTGGGCAGTTAAATAATAAACCCTCCGCGACTTGAACCCTCTTTTACACCATTGTTGAGCAGAGGAAAGCTTTTTGGACGAATTTTGAAGGAGAAAATTAGTGGGTAGCATAGAGGTAAGTGATTTGATTATTAAAACTTGTTTATGGGTGATTATAGACCATAATCACAGCCTTTAAATCATGAAAAACAGTAGAAAAATAAGATTTTGGGGCATGAGATTATGAGACGTTCAAGGGTCGATTTGAGGGGTCAAACAAACTCCGATTTTGGTGTTCTTTATATGTACGGAATCGTGAGAAGATGAAGAACACGTTTATGTAAAAATTTCTGAGTTTCGGGACGTGGGCCCGAGGGTCGGGTTTTGCCCGGTTTCGGATTTTTTAGTAAATTGATATTGTTCGATTGGAAATTTTTCCTTAAGCATATATTGATGATAAAAATCTGAACTTGGTAGATTGGAGCCTTCGGAGGTTGATTCGAGAGGCAAGCGCATTGCGGAATAATTCCGGGCTAGTTTTGAAGTAAGTAATGTCTTTAAATACTGTCCTGAGGGTATGAAACCCCGGACTATTCACCCTTTCACGGGTTTTGAAATAAAAAGGTGGAAACTTTGGAAACATATTTCCTATTTAGGCGACTACTTAGTTGCTAAACCACTTTTTAAGCCATTGCTTAATTAGTATTTATATATTATGGTATGTTTTGGGCTGTAAGCCGTGTTTGGGGCCTAGTGCCGATCTGTTTACCCCTTGGGGGACTGTTTTACTGTGTTTCCTCACTTGATATGTTGTGATTTACACTCAGTATTTTCCTGATAAATTGTTTTGACACTCAGAGTATTTTGATACTATTTCTTGAAAAATGAAACACTGTTTTGGGTCAAGAACCCGGTTTGTTTATGGCCTAAGGCTAATTGAGAGTGTCTGACTGAGTGATGTGAGGAGGCTTCCAGGCCTTATGATAGATGTGAGGAGGCTTCCAGGACTTATGGGTGATGTGAGTAGGCTTCCAGGCCTTATGAGTGATGTGAGGAGGCTTCCAGGCCTTATGAGAGATGTGAGCAGGCTTCCAGGCCTCATGAGAGAGATGAGAAGGCTTCCAGGCCTTATGTTATTATTGCGCTTGGGCTGTAGGAGCCCCTCCGGAGTCTGTAACACACCCCTAGTGAGCGCCGGTACCGATTGAGTGATTATGATTGCCCGCGGGGCCGATACTGAGTGATGATCGATATTGAGTGATTGAGGGAACGCCGGAGGTCAACTGTTATGAGCAATGATTTTGGCCCGAGGGGCAGATCTGTGATGTTTTACTAAACTTTCGAACTACAATGTACTTCAGTTTCAAACTGGGTTTTACTGAGAATTTTACTGAGATATACTGATATTGTACTTGTTTTCAACAGATTTCTGGAAATTGATTTCGAATTTATTATTGGATGAATACTACGTGGTGACTTGGTGTTTTAGTGGCTTTTGTGGAAATTGTGTATCTATTCTGTGTGTTTATATTACTCAGACTGTGATTTATTTTCATTACTACTGAGTTGTCGTACTCATAAAGACTCCCTGTGCCTATGTTCACAGATCCAGGTACTATCTCGCAGCAGTAGCTAACACAGGTTTGATAGCAACATTTCACGGGATTTTGAGGTAGCTGTCCAGCATCCACAGCTTCTCCATTTCCATTCCTTATTTAGTCTTAGCATTTGATTCAAAGATTTATATTATAGTTTTTAGCAGAGTTAGATTTATTTATTCTTAGATGCTCATGACTATTGACTCCAGTTCTTGGGAGGTTGTTTATAATATTATGGGGACACTAAGACTTAATTATATAAATTTTGCTATGGTTTCTTGATTATTATTAATTGTGAAGTGTTATGATTGAACAAAAGCGTAGTAAAGTGATGGTTGGCTAGCCTAGTTCCACGATAGGCGCCATCACGGCCTGTTAGGATTTGGGGTCGTGACAAGTTTTGAAAATCTCAAAGAGTTAACATTCGAGGACGAATGTTTTTAAAGGGGGGAAGGGTGTTACATCACGTACCTTAGCATTAGGATGTGCCGTAGTAAATCTACATGAGTTCGAAGAGATTATGTCTATTAGGAGGTTATAGAGGGTTTAAGACATTATTATTATGAGACCCTGTAAGTTTATAACCTTGATACCGTTATATATTATGTTAGTGTGATATTTTCTTTTAAGTGAAGTATTTTAGTAAAAGTTGTATAAGTATAATTTTGGATAGTTACCAAAATTACTACTTTCGAATATGCTTTAGATTATATACATAATATGAGAAAGTTTATGATATTTTCTTTATTCTAAAGATAGAAATTATTTTCTCACAAGAAAAAAAAGATTATCTTTTTACCATTTGAAGAATTAAGCGTACGAGAAGTTTTACTCTTTATATGAGATTAGGAAAATTATAAGTTGAGAAAATATATGTATTTTTACATGGATATTATAATAAAATAATAATGCATGTTTTTATTTTATATGGCACCACATGACCATGATAGTAAGTTATATAAAGTGTATTAAAAATGAGTAGTATTTTAAGTAATTTGAGGTAATTATTAATTATGCGAGTAATGGGTTAATTACCGGGTAACGTTACATTACCTAATTAACTAATAAGTTGGATAAAGATTAAAATTTCTCCCCCCACCCCCACGTGGCAGTTTTCCTTAAATCATATGTATGACTCTTTAAGTCATTTGTAACGACCCGATCGGTTGTTCCGAGAGTTTAGCCCCGTTTTCCCCATTTCTGTTTCTTTATGCGTTGTTCAGCTATATTTCATTGCATCCTGTTGGTTGTCCTGTGTCCGGAGCGGTCATGGAGTGAAACGAGATACTTAGTCTCTTATTTGGAAGCTTTGTGTTGGAAACAATCAACCGGAAGTTGACTTGTGGGTAAATAATCTCGGAACTTGGTTTTTATGGTTCAGATAGCTTCGTGAGATTATTTGGGACTTAGGAGTGTGTTCAGAATATTGTTTTGAGGTCCAAAGTAGAATCATGCTTGAAATGGCAAAATTGAGTTTTTGGCGATTTCCGGGCGGCATTGGAAAATAGGCTATCGGGGTCGGAATGGACTTACAGAAGTTGGAAAAGGTTCGTAGTGTTATTTTGGATATGTCTGCAAATGTCCAGGTCATTCAGACGAGGTTTGGTTAGTTTCGACACTGTGGGTGAATTTCGAAAGTTTGAAAATCCTTAGGATTGAATCATGAGTTGATTTGGTGTTTCGATTTTATTTTGGGTGTTCCGGGGGTTCGGCTAAGCCCGGGAGATCATTTGTGACTTGTGGGTACCATTGGTTGAGGTCCTGAGGGCCTCGTGATAGGTTCGGATGGTTATCGGACTGATTATTTTTACACTTTGAGAATGCTAGTTTTGCTGTTCTGTGGTTTCCACAGATGCGGATAGGTGACCGCAGGTGTGGTCACCGCAGGTGCGAAAAGTGAGTCGCAGGTGAGGATTATGGCCTGGTGGAGGTTTGTGGCAGATACGGAAAGAAAACCGCACCGGCTGGATGACCGCAGATGCGGAAATTGGCCCTTAAGTGAAATAGGTGAATGTATAATATTTGATAGGTGAAATAGTCGCAGACTCGCAGGTGCGGTTTGATAATCATGGCAGTTACAGTGCAGACTAGTTGTTGGTGACGGGACAAAGATGCGCTTAGACTTGGAGGCACTGTAGCTACCTCTAAGGACTGTATTTGTTAATGTCAATTTGTTAGGTTAAAGCAGGATTTGATATTTTGTTGCACAGGATGCAGTAGGTTTTAGTTCTAACTATATTTGTAGTTGATTTCAGTTCATTTCATAAGTACCTTATTCTGCTAATTTGGTTAATGACAATTAAGGGAGACAAAGTCATGTTCGTGGGCTTACTTGTACTGTTGAGTATGTTGAATAGATTGAAATGTCGTTGCTAGATGTCGAAAATGAATTTGAATTTTATTACTGGCTTTCCTGTCTTGTACCAGCTTTGGTCCCTTGATCTAATTGTTAGGACTTGGGAGAAACAAGAGCTGCTACTGTTAAATGCCAACTTAAATTACCATCAGAGCTTCTGTCTAATTGAAGTATATCAGGAGTTTTATCGTCCAAACTAATAGTCAGTTTGGCCAAGCTTCTAATATCTGTTTATTTTGAGAAGTGTTTTTTTCAAATATACTTTTCAGAAAAGTACTTTTGGTGAGAATCGGTTTGTGTTTGGCTAATTAACTTGAAAAACATTTTTGAGCAGTAATTAGTGTTTGGCCAAGTTTTTAAAAATTGCTTCCAAGTATATTTTTCTCAAAAGTGTTTTTCAGTAAAGTGCTTTCAGAGAGAAGCTACATTTTTTCTGTTACTTAAAAACTGCTTCAAATTTTTCTCAAAAGTCCTTTTTTTGTTTTTTAAAGCTTGGCCAAACACCTCAAATTTTGGCCCAAAGCACTTTTGGCCCAAATTTATTTTTGCCAAATAGGCTAAGAATATATTAGGGATTTTTACACAAATAACTGGCCATATTAATTGTTTACTTTTTGTATCCATATACATAAATTATACACAATTATGCACATACTGTACATGAATTATCAAATATTATACATTCACCACCAACAACATGCCTAATAAAGCTTTTTGGAGGGTTTTGAAGAGGGAATCGAAGGGAATCATTGGGAGGTAATATTTTTAAACTCAATACTCGATTCTATGTTGATTCCTAACTAGTAAGACTTGAAATCAATGGGATTTAGACCCTAAAATTGAGAAATTAGGGCTTACTATTTGGAGACCTTTGAGTGGGGATTTGAGGGGCCATTTGGGGTTCGTTTTTTATGTTCTTGGTATGTATAAACTCGGGGAAGGATGAGGATTCTTGTGATGTGATTTTTATTCGGGAATTTTGGTTAAATTTGATAATTTGCGATTGGTCTTTGTTCCCTTGGCATATATTGGTGATATTAATCTGGTTTTGGTTAGATTCGGAGCAATTTGAAGTCAATTATAGAGGCAAAGGCGTCACAGATTAGTATTTTGGCCGGATCGAGGTAAGTAAAGATTGTAAATCTAGACCTGAGGGTGTGAAACCCCGATATTTAGTATTGTTTTTATTAATGAGGTGACGCACATGCTAGGCGACGGGCGTGTGGGCGTGCACCAGTAGGGATTGAGACTTGGTCCATCCCCTAGCGACTATTAAGCCGCGTATTTGATTTGAAATCATATGATATCCTGTATTTTAGAGATTTATACCATATTTTGGGTTGTATGCCATGTTTGGGGCCTTGTGCCGACCTGTTTAGACCCTTAGGGGTATTTTTACTATTGTCCTCACACTATTTGATAGAAAATACAAACTCAGTCATGCTTTACGCTTGTTCCCTGTTTATTACTGTTTATCACGTTGTTTTAGAATATCGAAAGATAATTTTGGCTGAGTCCCTGTGATTTGTGGTGAGTTGGGCTGAGTACCCGTGATTTGTGATGAGTTTTTCGAGTGGCTTGTGAGAATGACTGAGTAAGGCCGAGAACCAGACTTGTGAGGACAGTTAGGGATCGGGCTGCACGCCGCAGCACTATATACATATATATATATATATGGATCAGGCTGCACGCCGCAATAAGATATGTGGATCGAGCTGCACAATGCAGCGAGATATGTGGATCGGGCTGCACGCCGCAACAAGATATATATTGGATCGGGATGCACGCCGCAGCGATACCGCGCTTGGGTTGTAGGAGCCCCTCCCAGAGTCTGTACACCCCCAGTGAGCGCAGTCGACTATTATGGATCGGGCTACACGCCGCAGCGGGTTACTATTATGGATCGGGCTGCATGCCGCATACGGGTTGCTATTATGGGTCGGGATGCACGCCACAGTGGGTTATTAAATGGATCGGGCTACATGCCGCATCGATTGTTATATGATACCTGATGAGTGAGAGTGCTAAGTGTGAGCATTGACCTATGAGACTAGAGTCTCGTGTGACTGAGAGGCTTGCCCGAAAGGTTTTGTCTGTGAGTGACACTGTGCCCGAGTGGCTGATATTTCATGAAACTACTGATTCCACTCTTCTTTAGATTGAGCCTCTAATGAAAACGTTGAACAAATATTTTATATTTAAATGAAAAAATTGGAGTTTCTACGAAATATTAAAAATGTAGATTCCTGACTTGATTTATTTATTTCCACTGTTGTTTATTATATGAGCTCACATGATTTTAAATGATCGTCAGTGCACTAAAGTCTTTAGTTATGGTTGTTACTTACTGAGTTGGCGTACCCACGTTACTCTCTGCGCCTCGTGTGCAGATTCAGGTACCGGGGCAGAGCGATAGTTGACCTACCCCATTTGGAGCATTGTTCGGAGATTGTGAGGTAGATGTTCGGCGTCCGCATCCTACCCTTTATCCTTCCTACTCTGTCATTTTAGTGTACTTTCCAGACTTGTTTAGTTGAGAATTAGTATGTATTACTTCTTAGATGCTCATGACGGTTGACTCCAGATGTTGGGGCTGTGTTTAGATGTTCTAATCATTTTTATTGTTGTGAAATGCTTAAAAACGGAAATTTTTATGAAATATCGGATACTTTATGTATTAAATGGAAAACCATTATGATATTTTCAGTGAATTGGCTGGACTAGTATCACGATAGGCGCCATCACGACCAATTTAGAATTGGGGTCGTGACGAGTTGGTATCGGAGCCAAGGTTAGATAGGACTCACCGGTCATGAGCATGTTTAGTAGAGTCGGATCTGTACAGAGACGTCTGTAATTATCTTCGAGAGGCTACATAACCCTTAGGAAAAATCTCACATTCCTGAATTCTTGTCGTGCGAACCTTTTCACCCAGCTAAAAGCGTAACACTTTGAATTCCATTTCATGTATTCGAATGTGCACGTGAGCGCTCGGTATCAGATGTGCATCGACGAGTTGTGATTTCCATGGATGAGATGTTATTTTTAGCATGTTGATAATGAGCTAGTATGGAGGACTTGAGGCCGGATTTTGTATGTGGCTTGAGTGCTGAGACTTCTTTGTGTGAGCACATGCATTTGGGGACTTATATGTCCATTTGTGTCCTTATTGATGAGACTTTGTGACTGGATGACTATGTGGCGAGTGTGATTCGATGGTGAGGTGTGTTCAAATTTTCTGATTGTGACGAAAAGAATTGGCTGGAAATGTGGCAAGAATGGTTGAGTGTTTGATTTATGTCTCGAATTGGCATGTGGCTTCGAGTTGTAAGTGTATTGGAAGACCTCTCATGTTTTTTAGTTGTGGAGTGAAGCGAATATTTCTGCCGTGTAACAAGTTCCTCGTGATGTCTTTTGGGATGACCAATGCCTTAGTAGCGTTCATGTATTTGTGTAACAAGGTATTCCAGCTGTATTTATATTGCTTCGTTATGGTATTCATTGATAGCATTCGGGCGTACTCACGTAGCTAGGAGGAGCATACTCAGCATTGAGGAGGGTATTATAGAGATTGATAGAGGAGAAGCTTTATGCAAAGTTCTCCAAGTGTGAATTTTTGGCTCATTTTAGTAGCATTCTTGGGGCACGTGGTGTCAAGTGAGGGTATTCAGGTGGTCCGACGAGTGTGGGTAGAGCTTCCAGAAGCTCATGATTTCTTGGACCACAACTCCAGTTTTAGTTCTGCCATCAACTTCAGGTTCTTATGCATAATATTGTGATGCCTCAAGGGTAGGCGTTGGTGGTGTCTAAATGCAAACGGGTAAAGTGATTGCGTGATAGCTATGATTTTAGGAAGGGTATAAGGAGTTATCAGTTTGAGGCTAAGCAGGTGGGGTTATCTCACGCGGAATGTTCTAAGGTTGTGTGACCCTTATGTGGTTTTGTAGCAAGTTCTCTGTTCCAGTAAATTATATATGTTGTAATTTGAGTTTAGATCGCTTGTGGGAGTTGGCATGACCATCCCAATGGTGAATGCGAGATTTTCATACGATTTGAGATATTAGGCGGTTTGTATCATATGAGCTTAGGAAGGATTTAATTTAATCTCACCGCAGTATGGTAGTAGTGATAGCGTATGGGCATTGCGAGCTATTGTTTGTCTTGATCTTTGGCTTTGAGCCAAGTGGGGGAGTCTATTAATGATGAGTTGATTGCACGATTATGTGTTCTATTGGTTTCCATTAGAGGTATATTGGTGAATCAGTTATGACCTACAAATGTGGAGTTTGGGAATGACTCGAGTAATGGAAATTCTTCGATACAGATAGTAATGTACTCTATAGGTTGATGGGTCTTATTGTATGATTGAGTTGTAATTGTAGAAGGTGTAGTGTGTGCAATGTATGAATTTGCTTGTTGTTGCGATTGTGTGGATTACTTCCTAGTATGTTGATGTGCAAATGGGGCCAGGTCGTTCGGTCTACTTGATCAGTGTAATTGAGATTTGCGTAGAGTGGATGACTCTCGAGAATGGTTTTGATTGATCCAAGGTTATATGTAACAACTGAGGATCTTCAAGGTGTGTATTCGGCTGGAAATGAGATTTACATTGGAGGGTGTCGAGACTTGTGGCATTTCTACGTTATCATGGATTCTGCATATCAATATCAGGGAGGTGAAGGTAATGGCTTTAGATTCGCATGAAGTCTCTTCAGGGTAAATGTTTTGAATGTTGTACCTTTGGGGATACTTGAGAGAGTATTCACCGGCTTACGAGCCTTAGAAGGTACGATCTTATTCTTAGGTCTCATGTGGTGAGTCTAGGCTGAGGAATGCAGTATTATGGCAAAGAGAAGTATTAATTCGAATGTAATTCAGAAGGAACTTGGGTAAATAGGACAACTTGGTAGTAGGTCGGATCGACATGGTAAAGGATATGATTAGTTCTTTGGGTGCTTATGAGGTAACGAGTTTCTACCTGTGATTCGTGGCAATGCTCTTGGGGTTTGACGGCCTGTGTAGCGCTGTTGAATTAGAGGGATTCTATCCGGACGGGTTAGTTCAATACAATGGGTTTCAGAGGGTTCTTGATGGTCTTTACCATAGTTGAGATGTATATTTCCCACTGGTGCGTGGGGCATGTGGCATATTGTAATGGAAAGTCTTAGATGAATGAGTACGTAGTTGCTTGTTGCTCAAAATGGATTATGAAGTTCTCATATTATCATAGGATGGAATGGTATATGCGATATATTGTGTAGGGTTGAGATTTGCATGTGTGAGGTCACGATTCAGTGCTGGAAGGAAGGTCATAAATTCCTAGGCAGCATGGACAGTTTTAGATGACTAGGTAAATGATATCACTTCTTGGTGCGGCTTGATGATGGTATACATTTCAGAAAGGGCAATGTGTTTGAGTTAAGGGTAATTCATTGGTATCGTGACGCTCTCTTGTTGGATCGACTGTTGATATTCAAGTTTTCTTGGTGGAACATAAGAATTATAGGAGTATTCCTCGTGGAATGATTCACTATTAGAGGTGTATAATGTATTCGAGCGGTGGAGTTTGGATCCAATATGATGATTCGTGCGTTTCTATGGATTTCGAGACTGGTAGTTCTCATAAACAGGTTATTTTGCGGTTGTGGACTGTGAAGATGCGAGAAAAGCTAGTCAGATGTTAGTATGTGCCATAATTCAATCGATGTGAACTTTCAAGAGTTATCTATATGTTGCAGGTGCTCAGAGTTGATTTAGGGTTCATTGGTAAGCCCAGTATGAATGTGTGTTCTGCACCGAGTTGGAATTGTTGACTCCGAATTGCTATTGTTAAGGGATATTTCATTCGATTGTCATTGAGCTTATTCGTGTTCTGGAGTGATCTATGAGTTACCCTTAGGTGTTGCGAGGAGTTGTTATTGTTGGTTATATGCACACATTGTGCGGATCTATTTGGGCTTTATAGCGGGATTTGAGTAAGGTAAGTAATTGGTATTGTAGAATTGAGACATATTGGTTATGTTCTTTCGGGTTCGTGGGGCATGGGATCGTCCGATTTTCTATGGTTATTGTAATGCGCTTGGAGCATTGTGACTTGAGGTACTTCATGAGGAGTAGTGTTTGGATTTTGAGATATGGTCCTTGTGTAAGATTCGTGTGTTATGGTTATACAGTGTGTGATGGGTATTTAGCACCTCGTTGCGGCAGTATTTGTTGATCTTGCAGGATAGTTCTCTCGTTGGAGTCATTTTTCTATGTTTGGGTACACTTGACTTGTTGCTCATTGGTGCACAGATTGTACGAGTTGTGGCTTAGATTGTACTGATGTGACATGTCTCTAGAGTGGTCATGATGGATGAAATGAGGCCAACGGACCTAGATAGTGTGTGATCGGATATGATTTTGGTATCTTTAGGAGGATATTGATGTTTATCGGCTTAGAAATTTTCTATAGTTGTGCTCTCTTCATCACTGGCAGTATATGAAAGTGTTAGAGCGAGGCTTTGCTTGATAAGAGGTTATTTATCGGTATTGGGTTATTTGAGCAACTATTATGATTGGGAGTTATCGCTACGAGTGTTTGAGTCATGTGGTATATAATGTGATTACGTCTTGGGTTACGGATATGGCTTGATGCAGCGTGTTCAGACCTATTCAGTTATAGATGTGGAATTTTGATCCTATAGATTATTCAGAAGTGTAAATTTGATTCTAAGATTTTTGGGTTAGATGGAATTGTGAAATTTCAGTTATGTGGTGTTATTGGACCTATATGGGATAGGGTGACGTGGGATCACCTCCGGGTATATGCATGGTAGGTTACACGACAATTTTGGTGGTTTTTGAACAACTCTGGGCACGTTCGAGGATGAACGTATGTGTAAGTGGGGGAGAATGTAACGACCCGATCGGTCGTTACAAGAGTTTAGCCCCGTTTCCCCCATTTCTATTTCTTTATGCGTTGTTCATATATATTTCATATGTTCCCCAGAGAGCTATATTTCCTGTGTTAGGAGCGGTCATGGAATGAAACGAGACACTTAGTCTCTTATTTGGAAGCTTTATGTTGGAAAAATCAACTGGAAGTTAACTTGTGGGTAACTAATCTCAAAACATGGTTTTAAGGTTCATATATCTTTGTGAGGTGATTTGGGACTTAGGAGTGTGTTCGGAATGTTGTTTTGAGGTCCTGAGTAGAATCGGGCTTGAAATGGCGAAATTGAGTTTTTAGCGATTTCTGGTTTGGCAGTGGAAAATAGGCTATCGGGGTCGGAATGGAATTACGGAAGTTGGAACAGGTTCGTAGTGTCTTTTTGGTTGTGTGTGCAAATTTCCAGGTCATTCAGACGAGGTTTGGTTAATTTCGGCACCGTGGGTGAATTTCGGAAGTTTGAAAATCCTTAGGCTTGAATCATGAGTTGATTTGGTGTTTCGATGTTATTTTGGGTGTTCCGGGGGTTCGGCTAAGTTCGGGTGATCATTTGTGACTTTGGGTACCATTGGTTGAGGTCCCGAGGGCCTCGATATAGGTTCGGATGGTTATCAGACTGATTGTTTTTCACTTAGAGAATGTTTGTTTTGCTATTCTGTGGTTTCCGCAGATGCGGATAGGTGACCGCCGGGCTGCACGCTGTAGCGAGATATGTGGATCGGGTTGCACGCCGCAGTAAGATATATATTGAATCGGGTTGCACGCCGCAACGATATAGCGCTTGGGTTGTAGGAGCCCCTCATGGGGTCTGTACACCCCCAGTGAACGCAGTCGACAATTATGGATCGGGATGCACGCCGCAGCGGGTTACTATTATGAATTGGGCTGCACGTTGCAGCGGGTTGCTATTATGGATCGGGTTACACGCCGCAACGCGTTATTATATGGATTGGGCTGCACGCCGCAACGCATTATTATATGGATTGGGTTGCACGCCGCAACAATTGTTATATGGTACCTGATGAGTGAGAGTGTTGAGTGTGAGCATTGACCTATGAGAGTAGAGTCTCGAGTAACTGAGAGGCTTGCCCGAGAGGCTTTATCTCTGAGTGACACTGTGCCCGAGTGGCTGATATTTCATGAAACTACTGATTCTACTCTTCTTTACACTGAGCCTCTAATGAAAACGTTGAACAAATGTTTCATACGAGATTTTAAATGGAAAAATTGGAGTTTTTACGAAATATTCGGAATGTAGATTCCTGACTTGATTTATGCTCACATGATTTTAAATGCTCGTCATTGCACTTAAGTCTTTAGTTATGTTTGTTACTTACTGAGTTGGCGTACTCACGTTATTCCTTGCACCTCGTGTGCAGATTCAGGTACCGGGGCAGAGCGATAGTTGACCTACCCCATTTGGAGCATTGTTCAAAGATTGTGAGGTAGTTGCTCGGCGTCCGCAGCCTACCCTTTCTCCTTCCTGCTCTGTCATTTTAATGTACTTTCCAGGCTTGTTTAGTAGAGAATTAGTATCAGATTGTATTACTTCTTACATGGCGGTTGACTCCAGATGTTGAGGTTGTGTTTAGATGTTCCGATCACTTTTATTTTTTTGAAATTCTTAAAAGAGAATTTTTTTATGAAATATCGAATAATTTATGTATTAAATGGAAAACCATTATGATATTTTAAGTGAATTGGCTGGCCTAATATCACGATAGGCGCCATCACAGCCAGTTTAAATCTGGGATGGTGACATCATTACATAAGGTGGCAACCTAACATATCAATTTCAAGAAACATATGCTAGGACTATAATAGGAAAATAAAAAAGGCTAGTTTGGCTTGTAGAGGGAATTCTTTTGAATTGGTTGACAACATTGACGTCCCATTTCTTATATTTGTTCTGCCTTAAAAAAATTTAGTTGATTAATCTATCTATTTCTCAATCCTTCATTAGTTGTGATTGGCTGTTCGAATGCTCATTAACCATTTTGCTCTATTCATGTCGGCTTCAACCTAATGCTGAATAATTTTAAGTTTAAGACTACTTTAAGGAAATAAGGTTAATATATATTTCACACTTCTCCTAAATAGTTGTTTATGCCTTATTACTAGACAAAATTCATACAAGGTGCTTCCTTTTCGTTTGATCTATTAGTTTTCCCATCTGTGGTACTGTCTGAATTTTAGGTTGTACTATAGGTTGAATGTTTGCTGAGCTCATTGTCATCATTAAGCATTGGTGAAAAACCAATAATAGGATTATTGCTAGTTGGAGAGCATTCCATTGGCAAGTTAGCAGTATTACCATTCTACTTGATATCCTGTTATGGTTAACTCATACCATTATCCTTGTACGTGGTCAATTGAATTTCGTACTTTGTGGATATGGCGAAAGTGTTTGGCTTTCCCTTTGTTTAGTATGCTGTGTATCGAGATGGTGTGCTGTTCATGATCAGAAACTTCCTATAGGTTCAGTTGAGTAGTTTTCTTATTTATGTCTTCCTCTATGCCTTCACCATTCGTTAACAGTTATTCACAAAACCATATCCTACGTGTGCCGTCAGCCTTGAATTTGTTCCTAGGTTTTTGTAACATTGTCCCAATCTTGATTAAACAGTAATCTCAAAGCAGTACCCTAACCGTACCCTCAGCCACCAGCGAGAATTATTAGCACCTTAGCAATGTATAATTTTGCGGTTCTAAAGGAGTACGGTGCAACACTTTTTAAGAATATCATACGGATTTTTCCCTACTCCAGGTATGTTAAGGCTATCCCCACTTTCTTTTTGGCATGATGTATATGACACGAGCGAAACTAACAAATCCACAAAGTCCATGTGTCATATTATTTTATCATTTGTTCATGGGTCTAAAAAATACGTAAGTTTGTAAAGTTTATTTCGTGATATCAATCAGAGGCATAATGGTCTTATGACGAGATTTTATTAACATATTTCATATGCATTTCATGCATTTATACATGCACATTGACCCATGACCAGATGGCGTTATAAATATATATATATATATATATATATATATATATGGGAAAGGTTATGGCGTTATATACGCACCACCACCTGATCAGCTGGTATACGTTGATGATTTTGCACACAGTGGCCGAGATGATATGGTGGGATGCCCTTAGAGGGTTGATGATATTATGAACACATGTACCTGTTTAACTAAAGGATTAGATCCTTTGACCAAAGATATTTTTAGGATGAACGCGGGTTACTGATAATCAAGGAAATATTATTAAATAAAGAAGAATAAGTAAAAGGCAATAGTATGATGCTCAGAAAGTAAAATGTATTATATTCGAAGTTCAGATCCCCTTTACAAGTTATCTTCCCCACCTTTATATATGGGGTTTCTTAATATAACGTCAATGATCATCCATTAATGACTAATTATTTTATTAATGGAGCGTTACAGATGATAACCATAACTGTTGTATCAAGGTTACATAATGTATGAGTCATTAATTGAGGATCCCTGAATCTGCCCATAGCTTTGTCTGGATTCATTCTGACCGTGTCTCTTTCCTTTCTCAATAAGGTTGAGTTTCCCGTGGCTGATTACTTCGTAGGTTTATTGATCCGCGACTCTTTGTTCCGTACCTCTTTATAGCATCATATCCAGCTGCCGTGTTTCCCTTGGTCCACGTAGCTTGCTGAGTTGTCATGAATCACCTTACGTGTGAAACTCTTTTTTTTACCAATACAGTACCTATTGTCACGACCCGAAATCCCACCTTTCAGGGCCGTGACTGCGTCTAACGTTGAAGCCGCTAGACCAGCCAACGTACACAATATTTGACCTCGATAGAACAACGTAACAGTATTTAAAAACCATTAACCTTCAACCATTTACTGAAATAACTCGAATTCCTTAATGTTCAACCTTTACCGAAAACATCCCACACCATTAACTTTCAAATCTTTACTGAATATCCAAAATCACATCAAACGTTTCACAACAGGAAAATAATATTACCTCAAAAACTCATAATGAAATGATAAGACAACAACAACGAACAATCCCAAAACCGGGGTGTCACAACCTCACGAACTATCTAAACTGAGTACTAAATACAAAGTCTGAAAAGAAATATACAATTGTCTTGAAACTAGGAGAAAAAGTAAGACAATGAGGAATCCAAATGCAGGAGAGACACCAAGGCCCACGAACGCCAGCGGGTATACCTTGAAGCTCTGGGTGGACTGAAGGTGACTCCCTCAATGCGGTCCACTGGGTCCGGATGCGTGATCTGCACAACATTAAGAAGTGCAGTGTAGCATCAGTACAACCGACCCCATGTACTGAGTAAGTGCCGAGCCTAACCTCGGCCGAAGTAGTGACGAGGCTAGACTTGACAATAACGATAACCTGTCCTAATCTACAGTAGGTAATAGGGATAATACAAGACAAGAGATAAGCAAGCAAGTAAGGGATACGGGAGCAGTAAGCGGAAACAAGTGATGTGAAGCAGTATAGTTGACAGATAGAAGTAAACAAGGGAGGCAATCTAAC
>MDKH01081290.1:0-21610 GCA_005239495.1 Nicotiana undulata
TTATTGTCTTACACCTATGTACTTAAGATTTATTTGGTACTATCTCAAAGATATGGATTTGTCTGACAATCTGAGAAAAAGAAAGTGGAAATTGTCATCTATTTTGATAATTGAGGAAAAAGGGGATGAAAATAGGTATTTACGTATTTTTCAAAAATTACTCAGACTTCAGTGCTTTATATGTGTAATTGGTTGCTTAACTGTCTTCATATGCCTACTACTTTCATCATATTCTGTCATATTGCTATTGTTGGACCTTAGTGAGTGTCGAGTCGACCTCTCGTCACTACTTCTTCGAGATTAGACGGGATACTCACTGGGTACATATATGTATATGTACTCATGCTACACTTTCTGTGCATTTTGTTGCACATGTACCTTTATAGTACAGGGATCGACTTGGAGACTTATACGAGTTGCATTCATCCAGAGGCGTTCCGCAGCTGGCAGAGTCTCCCTTTTATGTATTTACATTTTTATCTTTATAGTCTTTGTCCAATTTGTTTCTTGGACAAGCATTGTTAATTGTATAAATTCTTAGAAGTTGCTCATGTACTTGTGTCACCGGGTTCTGGGGATGTGATTAGATATATCTTATTACAATAAATTGATTTCCTGTCTTATTATGAAATGCAGATAAAGGTAACGATTTCGAAAATGTTAAACAGGAAAGTATTTTAACTTATTGAGGGGTGGCTTGCCTGACAGTGGTGTCCGGCGCCATCACGACCTATAGATTTTGGGTTGTGACAACAAGCGTCTGTAGACAAACTTCTTCCACGATTTTCAGTTGCAATTCTTGTTCAAAACTAGTCCAAATCTCCATGAAATGATTTCAAATTTTATATACAACCTCCTTATACTATTTCTAACAAATCTAAATAACATCCACTCCAAATTTCTCACAAAATCAAATTCGAAATTTAAACTCACATATTTAAGCTTGTTAAAAATCTAATTTTCACCACCCAAATGAATTTTGTTTGTTGAACTAATATTTGAGTCACACTTACTGATTCGAATATTAACTTAAATGCTTGAGGAATCCTTTTTAAAAATTAAATAGTAATTTTGAGAACCTATTAGAGTTGGATGTTAAGTTTTAGCATATTATTTTTGGGCTAGTTGATTGTAAATTGAAATGTGAGCTATAAAATTGATAAGTAAGGACCCCGGTTGTTCTAATGTGAAATTTTCCTATTTTGAGCATGTATGTAACATACATCATCAATTTTTTGTTGTTGTAAACAATGAAAAAATAATCACAATTTAATGTACATTTCGTTTAATCATTCCTAGAATCTAGATATATACAGCTTTTTGCCAAACAATTGGCAAGATTATTGCATTTGAATATATGCACTACACTACAAGCCTGCAACATACTAAAAGAGAAGAAAAGTATGCATATAATATCGTTAATTAATGGTAGCGTATTCATCATCAAGCTTGAAGTTAAATTTGCAAGTACTATCCACAAATAACGTCATATATATGTTCATCTCTTTCCTATTTTATAAACAATGAAAAAGAAAATTATGCATAAAATTATTATAACTATGGCAAAAGCACCAACATTGGAAGGAAAAGAAGAAAGCAAGTTTATGTACACGAGGCTTCGAACGAAAAGGATAGAAATCAGTATCAGTAATGAAGAAAAAGAAGAAAATTGTCTAACGAAAAAGAGGATCTGTAGTATTTATAATACCCAATCATTGTAGTAACTGACATTGTGCAATAGGAATAAGAACAGTAACGTCTAGTGAGTAATTGCAAATTAATAGATTGTAATCGTAAGGGAAGAATGAATAACTGAAAGAAAACTAAATAAGAGAAAAAGGCAAACAAAGATAAATAGGTTCCGAAGTGCCAAGTCACCTTATCTATTCTCACTTTTATATTATATATAGATTGTTAGTGCCTTACATCATGAAACATCCAAATGTTGTATTCATGAAACAATACAGTACAATACAAAACGATACATTACTGTGTTAAAATCACAAGCATTAACAAAACAAACCAATTAATTTGAAGATATAGCAAGTACAATACTCGGAAGAAACTCTTGTAGTTTTAAGCAAGGAAATATGAAAAGGCAGCAATTATTTTGTAACTCGAGGCATATTCTAACATCACAGTTTACCATTATTTAAACAAGATGAAATTTTTGATGCAATTTATCACTATAGATCCCTGTTTGTAGTTGGGTAGTAAGACCGAATGAACTGGAGAAACAAAAAAACTCAAAAAACTACCAAGCGATAATGCTGCACGAGTCGCATAAAAGGAACATCTTGTACATGTTAAAGCGGTACACGAGACTCGTTCTTTCATCTTATGCCAAAGACCTTGTGTTGGTTCTTTTGACATCCCCCATATCCTGCTTATTCACCAACAGAAGTATTATTGCCCTAGCATTTCTTGTGCTGAAAATCCAAAATAGTTATCAAAGAAGTTTGGTGGTTCAAATATGAAGCAAGAAATGACATCTCTGA
The DNA here is from genome assembly GCA_005239495.1 of Nicotiana undulata. Lineage (NCBI taxonomy): Eukaryota > Viridiplantae > Streptophyta > Magnoliopsida > Solanales > Solanaceae > Nicotiana > Nicotiana undulata. The sequence continues at coordinate 2,499 of MDKH01081290.1, forward strand.
GTGTAATAACACCAATGACATCGTCTTCCCCAGCCGTCACGTAGATCCTGTGAACCAACTTGGATGCAAGAGTGGCTATCACATTACCGAGAGTTGACTCAAGCGTACATGTTATTGGTGTAGAAACCTTTGTGGCATCATGAGTTGCCGAAGCAACTGTGTTCATGAAGCCCGCGACCGTCAGCTGCCTGCAATTCGGACGGGCAAAATTAAGTACTGATGCACATATTGAATTCAACTGTCATACATCAAAAACGGTGTTTCCTGATTTTCATGCATATGTTCAACCATGAAAAGGTCTCTAGAATTGAAACCCTATCTTGGATGTTATCAAATATTCAGATCCCAGAGGCAGAAGCAAGTTATCTGTACTATACCTGAAATTGGAGAAGAGTTCAGGCTTCAGTAACAAGAATCTGATGTCTCTTATGCTTACATTGCCAACTATCTTCTTCTTTGTCCCTTCCACAACTGGAAGACCTCCAATATTGTTCTCTCTCATTTTCTTGAATGCTTCCAAAATCAGTTCATCGTTTTGAACGCAAATAACCTGTGTATGTGGAAAGACAGAGACTTGGCATCACCAAACTTCTGTAATATCAGAAGAATATCAAAAAGTGTCAGGAGCTACAAATTGCTGACCTCATCAGGGGACATGTAAGGGAGGCCAAGCTCTGATATAGGATGAGCAGAGATGCAGTCAAACCAATCCCTCCCTTTGCATCCTTCAAGACCCCGTATAACAGCCGATTGTGTTATGAAGTTCTTAAGGAATGGATTTCCTCTTTCAATCACCGGTACGTTCCGCATCCTATATTTTGATAGCAGCAGCAAGACACTCAACATAGAACTGTCTGTTGCTACTGGAACAAATGGTGCCCACCGATACGATTTTATGATGGAGCTAACCTGCAAAAAAAATTAGTGGACCTCATCATGTGTATTCATGTCAAATTCTCTGAACACAGCTTAGTCTAGATGCCCAATACCTGCCCAATACAAGAATGATCAACCTTTTAGAAGGCCTGCTTACCTTCGTCGACTTAAAGGGTTCTTCTTGAAGGATAATCTTGTAGAAATCCTCACCCAACTTATCAGCTGCAGTTGGAGCATCCTTTCCTGCTCCTCGATCTGCAGCCACTCCACCTGCCACAGCTGCACCGACTGCAGCCACCGTTAGACCTGCAACTGCAGCAGGACCTGTTGCACCCAATGCCAGTGCTCCAAGAGCACCAACAGCACCTGCTCCAACTCCGGCCGCTGCTGCCGAACTTGCTGATAAGGCAGCTGCTGCTGTATCTGCGCCCTCCAGCACCCAAAGAACAATAGCGGAGTAATCTAGGATGCCTAAGTATCTTTCTCGCCAATCCTTACTATTCTGAGCAGCTGGATTCCTAACAGGAGCTGATAGGATGTTGGATTCAGAAAGAATCTTGACAGCGTCGCCTATGGAAGTGTCGGCATCTATTTCAATCACTGGAATGAGGTGTAAGTTAGCCGTTTAGGATTCAGCACTGGACATCAAACTACTTAGTACAACAGTTTAAAAACTTATCTAAGTTAGATACCTTTGCCTCCTGGGACTTGAGGGAAGGATGAAACTGGAATTTTCGCAAATGCATCAGTCAAAGTTTCCTGTAAATTACGGGGCAACTTCTTTCTGCTCTGGACCATCTCAAAGTAAGCATCATAATTTGTAAGTTTCGAAGTCTTTTCTGTTTTTGCTTGTGCCATTTACTTCAATACTCAAAGAAGACGTGGCTGTAAGATTCTATTCCTGAGTAGCAGCAATACAACCATCAGATCAATAAATTTTAAACAAGATAGCCGCTAGAATCTCCTACCAGATGAATAGGGAAACTTCACTGCTCCACTTAATTGAAGGATCATGTGACTCATCCGAAACCTATTACAAATATTTGTAACCCTGTAGCCCTATCTCCCGAACAAGTTTGGATCCTTAAAAAGCTGATTTTCTGTACTAAAAGCTCATACTTGCTAATTAAGAATAACTGGTAAGATTATTTTTTGGAAACTAATGTTAACACCAAATTTTTCTGCTAGGTACCACCATCTCTGAGAGAGCACAAAACAGTTTATTCCTTTAATTTCTGGTTGTAGCATACACGTGGGCGTATAGTCAGAGATTTATCTTTCGGAGTAGCTCCTGGCTCCCAACCATAATCAATTTGACTACTTAGAAATTGGACAGTTAATTACAATTTTATGCAGATTTCAATCCAGAATTTGTTGACGCATCGAGTATAGAAAACAAAAACATTTGGACGAAATTATGTTCTGATATTAGTTCTCTTCCATTATTAAAAATATTTTTCAGCAAATCAGAAATAAAAACTGCCTTATCACCTACCTCTATTAAAACAATCTCAACTTTTATTTATAATACTTTTTATGCCTACCAATATTGCCAGTCTTTACGACTCGCCAGACATCACGGTTATCAAAAAAAAACACTAGATCATGTCATAAATTTTAACCTTCTAATCAACTAAACACCATCACATAAAATAGGTAAAAAGAAAATCCTTTATACTATCAAATTAACACAGATGACGGAACACACCAAAAGCCGATAATCCTCACATCCACAGCAAAGTGAAAGACCGAATAAAAAAGGATCGAAGAGTTGGAGTAACAAGATTACCGTAATTATATATATACTGATGGAAGATGACTAGTTGAAGCGCACATAGATGAACCCTAAGAACAAAAATACTAGTTGTACTAAAGATATGTACGGTACCTGTGCGCCTCTGCAATAGTTTAGCGTGAAGATCCAAAGGGAAGAATAAACAGAGAATTTCTGTAGGAATTGATAGGTGTCTGTTGGTGAGAAAGTTAGTTAGTTTCTGGTTTCGGTGGCGCTGCCATGTGTTATACTTCGTACCCTCCACTTGTCACTTGATTTACTCAGCACAGAGTGAGTGAATGATAACCTCCTCTACTCCTCTGCTTCTGCATACATTTTTGGACTATCATAGAGTAAACTCTCTGGCGTCAACACCATAGGTGGATCTAGTTTTATCGGTTCGACGATTTTAATTGAACTGCTTTGGCGTGACGTGAAGCTGTTTGAACCGATTTTTTGAGAATTGTCAAAGTTTTACATGTACTTTTGTTTTCTCCCTTCTTGTAAATACAATGAATTTGGAAAATATATCATCCCTTTGGGGACAAAAAAGAATTGTGTCACTTCAAATGGAACATATGAAGTCCTATTTACTTTTGCTATAAAATAACGACAGTAAAGAAATAAACTATAGAGAGAGATTGATGTCTTATTTAATTTTCAAATTGATGTAGATAATGAACTGAAATCTCATCTACTTATAGAAGAAGGAAGTTGTTGTGTAAGCTGCTACTGCAAGGTGCTGTATAAGCTACTTGTAAGTTGCTACTGCAAGCTGCTGCATGTAAGCTGCTACTGCAAGCTGCTGTGTAAGCTGCTTGTAAGCTGCTACTGTACCAGACATAGATAATCTTCTACCGGAGATAATATTTATCTATAACTAAGTACCAAAATGATAAGCTTCTTCAGGAAGCTTATTTCCAATAGAGTACCAAGTAGATAAACATATTTACGGCGGAGTCCCATATGGATAAGCTTCTTCAGGAAGCTTATGAGCATCCATAATCTAATATATATTTATAACACTCCCCCTTGGATGTTCATTAAAAGATAATGTGCCTCACTAAAACCTTACTAGGAAAAACCTCGTGGGAAAAATACTAGTGAAGGAAAAAGAGTACACATATTTAGTAATACGCATTGCTAAGTGCCTCATTAAATACCTTATAAGGAAAACCCCGTGGGAAAAAAATCTTAGTAAGGAAAAAATAGTGCACTATTTTACTCCCCCTGATGAAAACCTTGTTTCAAATATTTGAGTCTACGCATCCCAATCATGTATACCATCTTCTCAAAAGTTTAATTTGTAGAGAATATTATTCACCACTATTTTCGATCGATTTAAATTAATCTCATCAAACCAAGAAGCTGCTGCAAGTCATTTCATTGAGTTGCTTGCAACCTGCCTGCATCAGCTGCTTGTAGATAAACTTCAATGGAGTACTAGATGGATAATCTTCTTCAGGAAGATTATCTACAAAAGAGTAATAAATGAACATCCACAATAATATTTTCATAAGACTCCTCCTTGGATGTTCATTATTATGTGCCTCCTTAAAAACTTACTAGGAAAAACCCTATGGGAAAAACTTCTAGTCAAGGAAAAAGAGTGCACTAATAATATACATTGCAAGCTGCCTCATTAAAAACCTTACCAGGAAAAATCCCAATGGAAAAAAAAACCTGAGCAAGGGAAAAAGAGTACAGTGCATACTTTACTCCCCTTGATAAAGATGTTGTTTCAAATACTCAAGTCTCTGTGTATGAGAAGAGTTATATCTTGCTAGTAAATTAACAGGAAATGCTATGCCAGGCCTTGTAGCATTAGCAAAATACATAAGTGCACCAATTGCACTAAGATAAGGTATTTCGCAACCAAGGGATTTCTCATCCTCTTCTAGAGGTCAGAACAGATCTTTATTCACTTCAAGTGATCGAACAACCATTGTTGTACTCAATGGGTGCGCTTTGTCTATGTAAAAGCATTTTAAGACCCTTTTTGTATAAGCAGATTGATGGATTAAGATTCTGTCTGCTAAATATCCAATTTGCAGACCAAGACAAAGTGTTGTCTTTCCAAGATCTTTCATCACAAATTCTTTCTTAAGATATTCAATTACCTTTTGGAGCTCTTCTGGAGAACAACAAGTATAACAAATTCTGATGCCATTTTCTTTATAAAAATACATGGACAAATAACATCATTTATGTAACCTTCTTTCAGCAAATATTCATTGAGGCGATTATATCACATGCGCCCAGATTGCTTTAAACCGTACAAAGACCTTTGTAATATGGTCGAGTACATTTCTCGAGACTTTGAACTATATGCTTCAGGCATGTTAAATCCTTCAGATATTTTCATATAGATTTAATCAAATGAGTCATATAGATCATGACTTGCATTTAAATGGCTTGACATCTTCAGGTGTCTGGACTGCAGGTCCTCACAATCTTTTACAATATTGTGCACTATATTGTATCAAAGATATCGCTGACAATCATTTTGTATCGGTTCCGAAGTGACATAACTTGTTGAGATCTCATCACTTTCCTTATTTCAGGTACCTGAACTTCTTCTGAAGTTTCATGAAATGTTATGTCGTGGGCTCTTCTAGAGCTCATTTCCTCCTTATTATGATCATTTGCTCCTATCCTTTTCAAGGATTGTTACCTTTGGAACCGATTGGTCTACCACGCTTCATGCGTAAAGTAAACTCCATCCTTCAGGGACTTTAATTTTAATAGGAGCATTCGCAGCTGAAATATGATATTTAATTTTGGATCAGCAAATGCTTCTGGCATTTGACTTGAATTATCTTTTGAGTGAGGATCATACTAATGATAATTCAGTTCATATAACATATTTTCTGTTGTTTATTCTATCCCCCAAATGTTAGAAAAACTAACATATATCCCCAATATTCTTTGGAAACATATCTTTGTGCATTGTGGTATAGAAATTAATCATCACACATCAAAAGATAGTAAAAATATTTGGTTTCTGATTCTAAACCAATTGTGAGGGAAGGACTTATCATATTTTGTTGGTCTGACGCATACAAGTGTTGTTGTATGCAATTTAAAAAATCTTAGACCAACACATGAGACTTTGTTCTCATAAGCGATAGTTTAGCCATTAATAGGAGGTATTCAATGCTAAACTAGCTTGAATATAAACCAGCATCATCAAGATGAACTATCTTGATTCATAATCTGAAAATTATGCTCTTAATTGATAAAAGCAATTTCAAATGTCAAACTGCAGGTTGACAATAAACGCACGCGTAACCATCTCATATATGCATCTATAAGTGGTTCACATGATAGGTGAATGAGCTCATATTCACCTTTTATATATTTCAGATTAGGAGTCTTAGTCCCAACTTTAGCTGGTATAATTAATTTATTTTGAGAACAAGCAATACAAGAGAATTCTTGAAGAATCTTCTAGTTCTTCAGTATATGATTATCTGAATTCTCAAATAGCTTATCTAAAAATGGCAAATAGAAACTCAGGTTTATCATAGCATGTGCTATCTCTTAGTAAACTTCTGGTTTACTGTAGCATAAACTTTTGCATTAGTAAACTTCTGATTTACTGTGGCTACTTTTGCTTTAGTAAAACTTCTGGTTAACTGTGACTGCTTTTGCATTAGTAAACTTCTGGTTTACTGTATTAGTAAACTTGTGGTTTACTGTGATACATGATGTAGTACAAATTGAAGAATAAGGCGGGTAACTTCTCACATACATATTATTTTACCCCATATGATTGTGGAAACATGAAGATTATCAATATTTCAATCATTTGTAGTCTCAATACGATAGCCATTTGTATTAGTAAACTTCAGGTTTACTAAAACATATATTTTTACTATAATCATATAATATAAATGACATATTTGTATATAAACTCTTCAAGAACCTTCATTTATTATCCACAATCTAGTATTTATCAGACACTACTGGTGTCTTCTATACAAACAATTAGCTCTTCAGGAGTTGTTGATACATTTTGTACTATCAAATATTGCTCAGACATTTCTGGTATCATGAGAGAGAATCATAATCAAATAAACAATATAAAGCTAATTCTAAATTTATAAATGACGAAAATAATTTTAATATTTCTACCACTAACTTTGTGACAAATATCTCCTTCAAGGAGAAATACCATTAACATCTAAAAAAAATTGTATCAATGTGGCAACTACATAGTCATTGCATCTTTTAAGGAAAGATGCACGAGTTGCTATTTTCTTCAGGGAACTCAATAAATAACCATAATATATTAATGTGGTTGTAGTAGAAAGCATTCTACAAGAATGCATTTGCCTTGGAATGATACTTAATAAAATTTTCAAGATGTTTTACGTACAATAGGTACGTGCGGCAATGATTTTTATGCCACAAAATAATATTTATATCCTCTGTTATCTAGCTCTTCAGGAGGTGATTAGAGGTATTTCTTCATTCACTCCAGGGAATGAAAATATGCTTAAAATAACTTTGAATAGCTCATTATTTTGTTTAAGCACGGAAAGACACACTTTCATAATATTTTCCTACTTCAGGAGGAAATTTCAATTGTGTTACTTCTTCAGGAGAAAATTTAAAATACGAAATATTAAGTATATATTCTCTCAATCATATTACCTCTTCTGGAGGTGAATTGAAATATATTTACATCAAGAGCGCGTTCATATGTACGAGCTTTATTAATATTATCCCATTCACTTCAGAGAATGGATTAATATTTTTATCATAATTTCTCATCCTTCAGGGAATGGAACATAATTATCTTAACGTGGATCAATCGCACCAAATTATGTGATGTCTTAGAACCTCTTTTAAGATAATGCTACTTCATGAGCAAATAGAGGCATGCAAGTAATATAGAGAAATTTTCTCTAACTTATCTTCAATTGTAACCATAGAAAGCCTAAATTATCACTTCTGGTGGTCATAGGTATATAGCACTTCTGGTGGTTAACAAAACTTAGTTACAATGAGATATACGAAACATAACCACTTCCGGTTGTTGTATATTTCTTGCAAACTCTGCTGGAGTTTAAGTAAATCTAATAATGTTACCCATTTTGTAATCCTTTATTAAGATAATCAAAAGGAAAATAAGTACCAAAATAGCGATTGTATAAGTATACATAGCCCCCAAACGTTTTCCACAGAAACAACAGGGGTAGTCTCGCCATCATATAATAGCTTACGTAAAATCATTTTTTTCTCTTTCTAATTCCACGAGATCTCATCCAAGTAAAATGGAATCTACATCATTAGTTGGCTAGAAAGACGTGATTAACATATATTTAGAACAAGAAAGTTCATACCTTGGATACTTTCAAAGATTTTCTCGATATGGCTGAGTCTCGTGCTGATAACGTGTTATAAAATAACGACTGTAAAGAAACAAACCAAAGACAAGTATAGAGAGAGAGAGATTGATGTCTTATTCAATTTTCAAACTGATGTACATAATGAACTGAAATCTCCTCTATTTATAGAAGAAGGAAGTTGTTGTGTAAGCTGCTACTGCAAGCTGTTGTGTAAGCTACTTGTAAGCTGCCACTTCTAGCTGCTGTGTAAGCTAATGCAAGCTGCTGTGTAAGCTGCTACTGCAAGCTGTTGTGTAAGCTACTGCAAGCTGCTACTGCAAGCTGTTGTGTAAGCTGCTACTGTACCAGACATAGATAATCTTCTACCGGGGATAATATTTATCCATAACTGAGTACCAAAATGATAAGCTTCTTCAGGAATCTTATTTTCAATAGAGTACCAAGTAGATAAACATATTTACGGCGGAGTCCCATATGGATAACCTTCTTCAGGAAGCTTATGAACATCCATAATATAATATATATTTATAACAACTTTCAATTTTGCTAAAAATACTTGTCATTTTAACAAATTAAAAAAGATTCAATTGCAAAACCAATTATATTTTTCTTTTTTGGTAAACCGGATACTTATATATATAAACAAATAGTTACATCACATTTTGAGAGGCTATGCTCTCAACGATTTCATTGTAGTTGTTTTGAACTACATTAGGATTACAACCCGTGACATTTTTTACAAATACAGTTCCTAGGATGTCTACCCAGAACGCCTTATTTACAAACACCAGAGGAACTTTCAAAATTTCAGAATTTTTTTCTCTTGCTCCTTCCTTTGCGAGAAGGTCCGCTACCTGATTCTGCTCCCTAAATTTATGTCCTAGTGCTGGATTCCCTAATTGCTCCATCAATGATTTGCATTCAAAAACAATGAAGTTATAGCGGAGGTTTCCCTCTTTTATCATCTTAATAATTTATTCAGAATCAATACTAATTTTTAGAGGGATGAAATTTTGGTCAAGAGTGATTTTTAGTTCTGCCAGAGGGCTTGGAGTTTAGCCTCAACACTAGTGGTATGTGGGATATCCTTCATGTAGCCTAGCACCCAGTCACCTTTATTATTTCTGAAAACACCCCCAACCCCCCCCCCCCCTACTATTGTTTTTGGACTAGCAGCACCATCTGTGTTGAGTTTCTAGGAGTCACTTGGTGGTGGTTCCCATTTGATGTAGATTGTGTTTTCTCAAACTGTACTAGACGCATCATGGTAGTACTCTGTAGCTCTACCAATGGTTTGGGAAACATGGGTGAAGTTTTTCTCAAAGACATTGTTGTTCCCAGTGAGCTCAATGCTCCAAAAACAGAAAGGCGTGAGTGTTTTCTAGTCAATTGAATCATTGAAATGCATGTTCTAAACCTTAGTCCATATTTGTTCCCAATTGTTCGTTGTAAAAGCAAGGTGGGGGTGGTAAGCATGGTTTGTACACTCATGTGACAGTGTTAACCAGAAGTTTTTAGCATTGATGCATTCAAAGAAAATGTGGTCAGTGTTCTTCGCACCATAGTTATAAAAATAGCATATGGGGCTTACATTTAAGCCAATGTTGTTTAGATATTTGCCAGTTGGCAGTATGTTGTGCTGCAGAAGCCATGTGAACATTTTTATTTTATTTGGAACTTTTAGTTTCCAAATATAACCAAAATGATCATTCTGGCCATTACTGAAGTCCAGTTCAGATCTAATAAGGTTGTAGGTTGACTTAGTGCTAAAAATCTCATTACCAGTGAGGTTCCTTATAAGATTATCTTCAGATTGCTTATAGAAGGGATGAACGTGGATTGGATAACACTTGTAATGTCCATGGGAATGGGGTAATGAATAGCATTAAGGTTCCATTCCTTATTGAAAATGATTGAGTTGATTTTTAGGGCCAGGTGAGAGTTATGACAAGGTCCACAAATGATAGAGTTAAGAGATTGCATATTGGTGATCCAGTTATCAGAAAGGAAGTTGATTTTATCCCCTTTTACGGACAACACATCTAGATGCTTTGATGCACACCTTCTATTCTCCTTGTATGCATTACCAAGTCATGTTCTTGGCTTTTGCCCTGCACTGCCTTCCACTACAATACTTCCCCATTAAAACCCTAGCCCAAAATATGTCAGTGTTTTGATACAATCTCCATGCTAGGCTGGTGAGAGTAGCTCTATTTTTCATCTGGGCTTGCTGCAAGCCAAGAAAATCCCCCCCCCCCCCCCCCCCCCTCGTTTTTTTGCTTAGTTACAATATCTCATTTGATCAGATGCATTTTTCTTTTTTCTGTTATGATGCCCCAGATAAAATTCATTTGAATTCTTTTATTTTGGTTTGTGATGTGTGAAGGCAGTTTTATATATTGCATAACATATTGGGGATACTTTCCAGGCTTACCTTTGCCAAGGTTGTACGGCCAACCATGTTTAACAACTTTGTATTCCAGCCAGCCATGTTAGTGTTCATGTTATCAATAATGAATTAGAAGTCTCTATTGTAGGCCTTCTATGGAAGATAGCGAATATCAAGTACTTACCAAATTTATTATTTTTATTAAATTCCTAACCTTGAGCTATAGTGGTTTGCCTAGTTCTCATTGCAGTTAGCAAAAAAGACAACCTTTGATTTTTGGAAGTTAACCTTCTGGTTTGAAGTATCATTGAAGCCCTCTAAAGTGGCCAATATAGCATCACAATTTTTCTTATTAGCTCTACCAAACAAGGTGAGATCATCAACAAAGAAAATGTGGGAAATTTTTGGGTCATTACTGCTGATACTAATGGGTATCCAATTCTTCCTCAGGACTTCTTGGTCAATAGTCTTTGAAAGCCTTTTCAAATAATAATGAATATGTAGGGGGGATGGCGTCTCCCTAACTGATTCCTCTAGTTGGGTGGAAAGACTCTGTTTGGTTTCCATTAACCAGAATAGAGATGGAGCTAGAAGAGATACATGAGAGTATCAGGTTGGTTGGGAACTTAAAGAACAGTAGGGAGTCTTTAAGAAGGACCACTCAAGTCTGTCAAAGGCATTTCTAGATCAATCTTTAGGACCATGTTGGCATTCTTGCCTTTCATCTTTTGGAAGTGGGTGATGTATTCCTGAAAAACAATGGCATTATCAGCGACTCTCCTATTAGAGAGGAAATTGGCCTGGGTGGGGCCAATTGTGTTATGGAGAAAGGGTTTAATCTTGTTCGCTATGATCATTGTGACAAGTTTGTGAATTGTGTTGCACAACCCAATTGGCCTAAAGTTTTTTTAACATGGTGGCATTGGGGCATTTACGGATTAAGAAAAGTAGAGTCCTATTTACTTCAGGGGCATCGTGGATGTGGAAAACACCTTCTAACAGAAGTTGTGGGTAGAAAGGTTCTGCTAGTATTTTTGGTAGTAAAATGGGTGTAGTCCATCAGGCCTAGGGGCCTTAAAAGGTTTGAAGTAGTCAATGGCTTTCTTAATTTAAGAGGATCTAAGAGGGAGGGCCAGGGATGCCCTCATTCTATCAGATAGGACCAGTGATGTATCGTCATTGTAATGGTTCTTGTAGCCAGATGAAACATGGAACGTGGTAAAGAGGTTGCCAAAGTACCTTCTGATGGTTTCATTAATGAGTTGGGGGTCCTTAACTTGGTTACCTACTCCATCTATTAAACTTAAGATCTTGTTTCTCCTTATTCTTTTAATGGTAATGGTTGAAAGAATCTAGTATTGGAATCTTCATTCTTAAGGATAGCTCAAATTAAGGGTTAGTTTCTAAATCCTGGAGGTATCTACTGAAAGGGTAGGCATTTGTCTATTTATACCATTAAGCCTGGCAAGAATGTGTTTCTTCTTGTGGAAGATACTTCCAAATACATGTATATTCCAGTTGGTCACATTATGCTTAAAAAGTTGGTGTCTTCCAAAAGGTCATTTAGTGATTGGAAGCTATTAGGCACAATGGATGGAAACTCTAGGTGGCTACACCACATTGACTTAAATCTAAAGTGTCTCCCATGAACATTGTGTTGTTGACTCGTAACGGTGAGAAGTATGGGTAGTGATCGGAGTGGGTCCTAGGTAGATGTGTTACTATGGATTACGGGTATAACTCAATCCAGCCATCTGTAACAAGACACCTATCTAGCCATCCAAGACTAGGTCTTTCCTGATGGTGTACCTTTTGTTATACCAAGTGTATTTTGATCCCTTAAAGCCTAGGTCCACCAGTCTACACTAGTTCAAGCAATTCCAAAAATGGGTGCTTCTATTTGTATTAATGCATTTACCTCCAAACTTATCTCTAGCTTTTAGGACTTTATTGAAGTCACCTATTACAAGCTAACTACCTTTATAAATAAAGGTCATGTCCTCAAGGAACTGCCAAATTCTAACTTTATCTTGGATATGACTACTAGCATAAATAGCACAAAAGAGCCACTTAGAGTCGTTAGGGGTTACCTTGATCATGACCTGAACTACCTATGGCGTGGTACGGACTTCCTCGAGCTTAACTAGGTCATCTTTCCGCATGACGGCAATACCCCGAAATTTCCCTAAGGCAGGGGACTGAAACTAGGCTGAGAATTAGAGCTCAGAGGTCAGGTGCGTATGGTCAGCCATTCTTGTCTCAAGGAGAATAAGAACAACAGGGTTGTGCAGCTTGACCATGGAGGCATGTGTCTGCGGAACTCAACACTGTTAGCTCCCCCCGCACTCCATATAATGAAATTCATCAATAAGGTTTTTTGAGATGGGGCCCTTCCCTTTTCCTAAAGGTGTTGCTTTCACTCGTCCCAGAGTTGGCCTTAAGGCTACTTCCGAGTTCCCTGAGTTTTAAAGATAAGGGAACTAGGAGATTTGGTTTGCAACTTGTGAGTTTTCTGGGGCAAAGAGCAATAAGCATTTCTCCGAACATATCTTTGAACTCTATCTCCTGGGCATCTTGCATGAAAGGTAATCTTGTCTTTGGGAATCCTAGCTTTTTCAGTATGTTCTCTAGGTCTGCGTTGGACTTCTTAAGGAACACTAAGGTTTGGTTTTTCTCCTTGATTAGTTGATCCATCGCTGATGGTTTGGTCGGACTTGGGGGGAACGACTGGTCCACCTGTAGCCACAAAGCGAAGGCATGGGATGGGATTGGTGTTTCCAAGTTCATCATTGGGAAGAAAGGCATGGTCTGGCATAACTGGACCAACAGATTGTTGATTTTCTCCAAAGACAGTGGTTGTTGGGTGCCCATATATTGGGCCTAGAGGAGGGTAGACAGCCACAACTGGTAGCCGAAGTTGGATAAGCCTTGGTGAAGGAGATGGGTTGATAGTCTTGCAAGGTAGAGTGAGTCTTGGATGGTGATTGATATTGGAACTGGCCCAATCATCATCTGCAGTGACTGAGAGTGTCCCTGCAGAGCCATCTCAAGCCAATATTCGGGCATCATTTTCGGTGGCAGTGGCAAGGTTGACAGCGTGAGAGGGGTGGTATTTTGGTGGCTGTTGGGGTTATTTTGGTTCGCCATTGCAAGCGGATTCCTTGAGTTCTTTGCCGGTTTTTCTTGAGGAAACGAGCATCCCTTCAGATGCTTGGACATAATCCATTTCGTGATTGTTGGGTTTTGCGCTGGGATTTTTGAGATCTTTGCTCAATCTTTAAAGATTGACAACCAATGTCACCTCACAGCTCAGAAAGTGTAATTGATTCTTATCAGGCACTTGATTACCTCTATTTTGAGAGGCGTAGTCGGAGGATGTGCCAAAATGGGTGGAGTGTGGGTTTGGGATATTGTTGGTCTGGGGCACTATAGAAGAGGGTTGGCCCGCATCAGAATAAAGCATGGGTTGTCTGGGCATAATTTCCCAAATCGGGGGCGCCTTTTGACTTTAGGAGATTTCTCGATCTAGGGGGGGAGTAGTTAAGTTTTGTGTGTGGTTCGCCTCTTTACCTTCTCTCTGGAAGGTTTCTTTATTCGGATTTTGGGAGGATCCCATTTTTCCAAAAAAAGGTATCTTTTGACACTGGGTCAGGGGTGTGTAGGTGCCTCTTTATCTAGGCTAGAGCGTGTGTTGTCCGTGTTAATACTGGAGGTTGGGATTGTTGATACCCAATTTTTCTCTCATATATTTTAAATATACATATATACCTTCAAAATAATGCATGAGCATCATCAGGCAATTTTCATAACTTTCTATAATTTTTAAAGGTTTTTAATCAATTTATTCCTGCGTTTTTATTATAAATAATTATTAATTGCAACACAAATAATTTTTATGAGGATTTATCATTTATATCTATATTAAGCTTTAAATATTTTAATGTATTTATTATAATTATATTTGCATCCATATTTTGCAATATAACCCATATATGCACATAATTACATTATTTATATGGAAAATGACTCTTTATATTTTTATAATGATTAGTAATTATTTTAAATCATTTTTCATGCACAAGTGACATTTTGTTATTTATTAATTATTTTTTATAAATTATTTATTTATTAAATTGGGTATTTAAAATCTAGCCCCTTTCTTAATTATTTTCGGACCACCCCAGCCCAGCTACTTAAACTCCTAATCCCAACACCCATATACACCAGCCCAAAACACCTAGCCCAAATCAATTAACCCAACCTTCTAAAACCCGGTCGGTACCCGTTTAAAAACACCCGACCCAGGACCCTTTGAATCAGGACCGTTGATTTCTAAAATCAACGGTCCACACCATACATGTCCCTTTAAACCTAACCCGTCCCAAACTCTAACTCATTTCACCCAAACCCACTGCCTCTGTATTCTCTCAAACCTCCCCCCTCTCCTCTGTAAACCCTAGCGTCGTCACCCAAATCTCTCTGATTCCAACCCTAAAATGGAATCAATCCATGATCCCTTTACCTTATTTGACCTCTCCTCCTTACTGGTCACCCGTTTTTGGTATTATATAATTGCTTGCCTAATATTTCAAGCAGATCTTGTAAGAATCGAACCAAAAATCGGTTCAAATCCTTAACATGATGTTTATTCCGTCTGTGTTCATCACTCGTTCTCTGTAAGTACGATTATTTTTCATATCTATCACTGATTCGTATTTAACCCTAAGGTTAGGGTTTTCAGATCCTTTTTTGATTCGAACCAAAATTGGTTCAAACTTTAGTTTTAAGTGTTATCCCGTCTATATTCGACCTGTTATGCATAAATCCGCCTATTTTTGGCGATTCCTTTTACTTACCCTAAATTAGGGTTTCAGACCCTAAATTTTGACCAAATCTGGTTTGATTAGGTATTTCTTTTTGAATAATTTCTTGTATATGTTCATCGCATGCAGTATATAGTTGATTGCCTCTATTTTCTGCCGATTTTGTGGGGTTTACCTAAAATTAGGGTTTCAAAGTTATTTCTTCTTTACTGATTGCATGTGATAATTCCTTTTCTTGTTTATGTGTGTTTGATTTATTTCCTTATTTTTTCGCCTAACTGAACACTATTTAAACCCTTTCCCCTTTCCCCTTTCCCCTTTAGGAAGACTCGAACTATCAATACTCTCACTGAAAAAAACTTAGATTTTAACTCTAGCTCTTTTTGCTCGTTTGTTTCTGGTTTTGGCTAGCTGAAAGCCAAGGCCAATTAATTCTGGACATAACTACTGTGGTGTATGTTCTTGCTTTCCTGCCTAACTGGTAAGTCATTATCCCTTGCCATTTTATTTTTTATGTCTCCACAACCTGTGTTGTTCGACCAACATGTTTGAACTTTATTCTGAGCATAATTGTGCCATTTTATGATTCTATGAGTTCATCTAGTCCCATAAGTGATATTGCTAAATTGGTTATTTTGAATAATATGAATCTTCTTAAAGCCTAACTTAATGTTTTAACTTGTCTCATGCATACTGTTTGCTAATCATGAGCTTGTTCTGAACTTAACATCCTTAGGATACTACTAGTATGAGATTAGTTAATCAATCCTAAACTTTACAGATTTTTATTGTTACATAATTCATGTGCCCTGCCAACTTGTTTTCTAACATGTCTTTCATCCCTCTAGATTCATGTGATAATTTGATTGTTTGCCTTAACACTTTGTCTAAATGTTTCTGTGATTAAACAAGGTTGTCCTAAATGTCAGCATGCACACTCAGTGTAATTAGGTCTTTTCTGACTTAGCTTGTTTGATACTGTGTACTTTGGAAACCTTGCAATTTGTTTCTTAGTGCATTTCTGCCTACAAATTCTGTGTTCTAAACTCCGTTATGATGGGTTTCTTATAAAATCAACATTGTTTTAAATCTGTCCCTGCCTTTTTTTATGTGCTGCTACTTTTTAAACTCTCACTCTTAGTCCTTTAGGTTCTATCATCGACCACCCCGGTGTAAGCACTGCTCAGGGTCCATGTGAGACTCCTGTGAAATCTGACACACTGGGAACTGGTTCCTAATCTCTTTTGAATCATTTCTGAGTATTCGGTTCTGGTGTGAGCATTGCCCTGGGTCCCTGAGGCCCTTGGGAACTTTGACATGCTGGAAACCTGGTTCTATATGTGTTATGGGTGAGTCACTCACTACTGACTATGAAGTACCTGTGAAATAAGCCTCGAAGTTGATATGGTTTGAAGGCTTGCTTGCCCAGGTGTATTTGGGCCTAATAAAGGCTCCCTATAGTTTATTTCATTACTATTATGTAATTCATTTACTCTGCTCTGTAATAATTTCTGTAACAAACAGACTCTGGGGTGCTTTAGTAAAAAATGGAAAGGGTTCTTTATTTTCTTTGGTAATGTTGGTAGAAATCCTGCCTATAAGATCTCATTTATGTTGTGGATTCCGCTTATAAGTTTATGCTAAATTCGTATGAGTTCTGTATTTGCGTATTAGAGATCCTTCCTATAAGGTTAACATTATAACTTTGTTATAAATCCTTCCTATAGAATGTATCAGTATGTCCAACAAATATGTGTTAGAAAATCATGCCTTTAGGACTAATATCTTGTTCAATTGTTTTCTGGCAATGTGCACAATTTCTGCCCATATACTGTTCAATAGATATCATGCATATAGGATTAAATCAGTGCAACAATAGATATCATGCATATAGGTTTAAATGAATTCAGATAATAGATATCATGCCTATAGGATTAAAATTTGTTCAATAGATATCATGCTTATAAGGTTAAATCAACGCAGCAATAGATATCATGCCTATATGGTTAAATAAATTCAGATAATAGATAGCATGACTATAGGATTTAAATTATTTCAATAGATCATATCTGTACAATTAAAACCAGTTCGAGCTTAGAAATTCAGCCTATAGGATAATAATCATCACACTCATAGAAGTCATGCCTATAGGATTCTATTAAATGATTCACAATTCGATTGCCAATCACTTAGAAAATATGCCTATAGGACTTGATAACAATTCTGGATGTGTAATTGTGATTCATTACTGTCTAAAGTGCCCAAATGATATTAATTAAGATCAGTAGGCAAACAATATGCCCTAATACTCGAATTGATGAAGTTGCTTCTGTATATCTGTCTTCTCGCATAGATATCCTGCCTATAGGAACTTTATGATTAATAAATCCTGCTAAATCAGTAGCGTGCATTTGCTGTTAATGTGTGGAGGTCAATACAAGCCCATATATGCTTATTTCCGGAAAAGACCCGTATGCCCACAGATCAACGAACCGGAGGGAGCAAAGCACCACAACGGATATGGAATTCTATTTCCACTTTCAGTTTCACCTCGCGACTTGGGATACGTGCAAGGAGAGCCAGTGAAGGGGCAAGGGGTTCACCCACTTTCACGAGTTTCATAGGTTCAAGAGATCCCACTATAGAAGTGTCTAGCCGTTCGCCAAAGGAAGGGATTCTTTATCAAAGTCTCCGAAAGGCGCACTTAACCTCATTCGATGATGGGGTTGGGGCAATTGACCGATCCTAAGCTAAATCTAGCTCTGATGGTGTGTCCGCGGGTCTCTTCCTCTCAACGTCTGAAAGAACACTCTAATGGTAAGTCGGGCTAATTCTAATATAGGGATAGAAAAGGAATTGTCAAGGGCAAGGTCCGATCGGAAATAGGATAAATAATGGAAAAAGTCCCTCTCCGATAATAGGACTTGAAGGCTTTCTTAAGTGGAAGATTAAACCCCTAAAGAGTAAGGTAAGGCCTAAAGCCTATCATTGACCGAATAGCGAACTTAGCTTCAAAGCTTGAAGTGAAGGCTTTACCTTTCCTTTAATCAAATCAGTGCCAGAGAATACATCGGAAGCTAATTAGCGCGTAGGCAGCGCTGCGCCGTCTGTTGTACCGTTTTAGAGAGAATTTGAGCTAATCCAAAAAAAAGAAAGTGACCAATTTTTCTGTAGAGGCGGCGAAGGGATGGTAAGGCTTTGAAGCCAAGCAAGCAGCTATTAGAAAGAAGTTGAAGCTATAACAGTAGAAGGGGAGAAAAGAAATGACCTAGGAGGTATCCTATTTTGAACACAAATGGTATCAAACCTCAATTTCTTCTTTTGAATACTACTTATAGATAGTCTTCAGAAGAAGGGTTGGTTGCATACCTGCTATAAGGGGGGTGCCCTGAATCTGTCTCCAACTAATTTCATTTTAGTTTCATTGCGGGCCAGAGCTCCTTTTGATTCTGTTTTATCTCAGTCAAACTCTATTTGCTAAATAGAAGCACATTTAACGCTTCAGCGGCGAGCTCCGTGCGTGAGCAGCGACTAAGCAACATCCAATCTTTCTTAAGACTTTGTACGCTTGAAGGCCCCTCCTCTACGGAAGGGTACAGAGACGAGGCCTTTGATCCAACTCTTTTTTACATAAAGAAATGAAAATCCAAAAACCGGGGAATCCATCGGTCGGATAATAATTTTTTCTAGTAGCACCCACGACAAAATGTCTGGAATATACATCTTTTTTTGCGACGGAGGCACGTGTGCTAAAAAAACATCAACTTGGAAACGCCATATATAATATAATAAAGAAAAAGAATGAATATGCCAGCAGAGGACCCTGCTCAAAATAAGTTTTTAAGGTTTTCCCTTAAGAGAAGTCTCGGATCAGGACTTGTTTCAATAGCCTT